>VDFB02167212.1:0-10611 GCA_007258455.2 Sequoia sempervirens
TAAACTTGAAAATGGTCATTTCCTAGGGTTTTAAGCCATTTTCTGGCTGTTTTCAAATTATCATCTTGTTCTCACATCAATTGAACTGATGAAGCTTTCTCCTTCATGTGGCAACTAGGTAAGACACTTGCCTACCTCCTCCAAAAATAAATTTATCAAGAATTGGCCACCCCTGCAAGTTATGTGCTCTGCACTTCTTGTCTTCCCTAGCCGGACTCTTCCTGGCTCGCCTAGGGCAAGACTTTGCCAACAACTCTTGTGTTCACACAAACCCTAAATCCTACCATATTTACACACATGGAGTCTAGTCACTATTCCCAAAGGGCCATACAATTTTTACGGTGGGAAAGTGATCTAAACCTCCATTTTCTCAAGACTGCCTAGTTCAGACCAACAATAGTGTGGAATCCAACTTATTTACAAATAGTGCTTGAAAATGAATAAAATGACTATCTAATGACACACAAAGCTTGTAGAAACACCACTCTACATCCTATACAGGTCTTGATGCTATATCAATCCATTAAAGCTTCAAGTACCCTAGGAGGTTGGTTTGAATCCATTAAAGACATTCCCACACCCCTGCAAGAACTAATGGAGAGTTGAGGATAGGTTAGCCTTTAGGATTGATTAAGGGCTAAGGAAGAGTTGGAGCATTGCACCAAGGTTAGCTTGGTAGATGGAATTGTGATAGAAGTGGGGTTGGCCAGACAAACCAAGGGTACCTAAATTTGAGAAGGGTCCTATAGGTTAAGGTGGAAAGCCAAAACACCAAGGAGGTCTTGCTTGAGCAGGAATCTATGATTGATTCCTCCAACCCCCTCCCTATCAGAAACACAAGAATACCACTTTCTTTAACTAATATCCTCCCTTCTTCCAAAGTGATTCTATAAGCATGAAAATCTATTTATTAGATAACTTGTTGAGTGACCTCTTCATACGTAGATGGGTCAACTCATTTTCATTATCCAATTTTTCATTAAGTTCATTTTTCTTCACTTTGATGATGAAGTCTCTAAAGTCATTTGTAGTAACAAAGGTATCATCATCCATGAACTAGCTACAAGCTAATACTTTGACATCATTGGGAATAGAGTTCTCATCATAAAAATTAACTACTAGCCTATTTTTAGGAACTTGTTCATCACCTTGATTGATTTGGGGAGAAGGGAAGTGTTAGTTCACTTCCTCATCTCTAGGAACATTCTTCATAGTCTCCTCTTGCACACTCTCCCTTTCTTTTGGATTCTTTGAATAATCAACCAAGGGTGCATCAAGAGTTTGCATTGATTGGCTGTGAGCAACTTGTGCTGATGATTTTGTTGACAAGGCTTGTTGTTGAACAAGTTGTTCAACTTCCATCCCTTTTTCTCTTGCTCTGCCAACTTCATCATGTTGGAAAAATTCCCATATGCCATGGCAACAAACATCTTCTCCATCATTTCCATGGGACTTGTGTACTTTTCAAAGGAATAACATAAGCATGATTATTTTTATCTTCTTCTATTTTGTTTGGACCATGAACATCCATTTCCTTTTCCTTTCTCTGACCTCCTTATTAGTTTTGAGGTTCCTTATCACATCATTAGATGCATGGAAATGATGGTAGATATGAGATCTACCCCTCTCTACCCTCATTTTACTGATATACCCTTTAGGATCATAACTCATGGCAATGTCTACTTTCATTCCATAAATAGCCTTGATCAATAGCTATGCAGGCTAGGATCAATAGCCTTGAGAGAAATAGGCGAGGAGAACAAGGAGAACAAGAAGACAATGATGAAGAAGAAGAGCATGTGCGGTAACTCAAAGACAACCAGCAGATGAGATAGAAGACCCTGAGGAAAGGAAGTTCATAAGATTGTTGAAAGCAGCACAAGGTCATGGAGGAAAGAGTCACATAGAGTTGCCTATCTATCAGGGGAAGATGGATAGTGAAGAGGTGTTAGGATGGCTTGATGCCTTAGAAAACTATTTTGAGTTTGAAGAGATGGAAGAAGAGAGGAAGGTTAAGTTTGCTAAGACAAAGTTGAGAGGTACAGCACTAACATGGTGGACTAGTTTTCAGAATGATAGGATGGCTAGAGGGTTGGCAAAAGTTTCTATATGGGAAAGGATGAAGAGTTTGGTCAAGGAACAATTTTTACCATTGGATATTTGATCCATTTCATGAAAGAATGTTGTTGTGACTTGTGAAATGGATCAATCCTTACATGTATAATATAGATCTAACAAAATAATGTGCAGGAAGGAGGAATGATAGGGTGTACACCGAGATTTCACATTGAAAATTGCATGAAAATGATGCCTAAAGTGTAGCAGCAGGAGATCTACCTTAATGAGGGGATTTTTTTGAGTTGAAGGTGTTTAGGAATGATGATTTAATGGTGAAAAGTCAAAGAGAAGATTTTGGAAGTGTGTGGAAGTCAATTTTTCAAGAGGCCCTAGTTTTTGGAGCAATTTCGTGAGGGTTTTGTGTTTGAGCATGTTGAGGGTGTCATAGGAGATTAAAACCTAGAAAATACTTGGTTTGGGAACAATTTAAGATACTGTAGAAATTTTCATGGTCAGGTGATAAGTTTTGAATAGGGTTGCTTTGGAAAAGGGGGCTATTCAGGCCTAGTTTTGGTGGGACAACAGATTTTTGAAAGGTAGGACAGTCTAAATAAAATCCACCCACAAGCCTATACCAGGCTCAAACTACTAAATTTAGTCAACTATGATATTCCTCTACAAGACCCCAAAGTCTCACCTTTTGATAGTGGATGGAAGAACAACCATAGACCAATATATCATTGTCCCCAAGAGGCTTAATTTGCTGATCACACTAGGATTTTGATTACTTAGGCTCACCCCTTCACCCCAAAGCCATGATTTAGATTCGTACAGACTAATTACAACCATTTCCATCACTCCTAAGTGCCTCTTTAAGAAAAATCCACACAAAACAAGTAAAACTCACTGCATGTTTGGGGTTCTTTAGAAGCAAAGAAGTTGGGACAACAGACATGTGTTCCAAAACAAGTGTATCTAAAATTGATATATGTTTTTAATGCCAAAAATGGGTACCCTAAAATGTATTTATCCTGTAAAGATTCATTTTGGTTTGCATGTTACACCTGATTTAGTGTTTTAGCACTTACAAGCAAATTTGGTCGTCTAGTGCAAGCAATTTTCGTTCTGCAACTCGTGCAACCAAATGGACTGTTCCAACGCGTTCAAATAGGCATGTTTACACTAGAAATGGTCCTTTTTCACACCCAAACACGTGGAATCGCTCTGAGCTACGTTCAACCGGATCGATCCCTTAAGGGTCTAAAGGGCAAAATGGCTGCAAACTTCAGCATGAGGTTACTCGGACACCGTGATGCTTAGAAACTTATTGTCTAATCCTATGGGATCATGTTGGGCCCCTCTACAATAACCTATCTCGGTTTTTGTTATCTCAGAGTGGTTTTCCCGTGGTATCTAGTTTTCAGTTGATGAAAAAAGTGTCAAATGGAAGCAGTAGAAAGTTGCAAGGTGGTGCAATTTTCGTTCTGCAACTCGTGTGACCAAACAGACTGTTCCAACGCATTCAAATAAGCATGTTTACACTAGGAATGGTCCTCTTTCGCACCCAAACACGCGGAATTGCTCCGAGCTATGTTCAACCAAATCGATCTTTTAAGGGTCCAAAGGGAAAAATGGCTGCAAACTTCAGTACGAGGTTACTCGGACACCGTGACACTTAGAAAATTCTCGTCTGATCTTGTGGGATCATGTTGGGCCCCTCTACAATAACCTCTCTCAATTTTCGTTATCTCGGAGTGGTTTTCCTGTGGTGTCTAGTTTTCAGTTGATGGAAAAAGTGTCAAATGGAAGCAGTGGAAAGTTGCAAGGTGGTGCAATTTTTGTTCTACAACTCGTGTGACCAAATAGACTATTCCAATGCATTCAAATAGGCATGCTTATGCTAGAAATGGTCCTCTTTTGCACCCAAACACGCGGAATCGCTTTGAGCTACGTTCAACCGGATCAATCCCTTAAGGGTCCAAAGGGCAAAATGGCTACAAACTTCAGCAAGAGGTTATTCAAACACCGTGATGCTTAGAAACTTATCGTTTGATCCTATGGGATCACGTTGGGCACCTCTACAATAACTGTAGACACCTAAAAATGGTCTGGAGAATCCAATTAATCGAATACGCCTTATTTGATTAATTAACCTTAAATTCCTCTACTTAGTAAATAAATAGAAATATTTATTTATATTAAGTTCATTTATCAATTCTCCTATTTTTTCTCTCCTAATTAAATAAACAAAATTAAAAACTTTGTTTTATTTAATTATTATCATTTTTATCACATTAATTCTCTCTTAATTAAATAAACAAAATTAAAAACTTTGTTTTATTTAATTATTATCATTATTTCTTCTATCTTAAAATTGAATACACAATTTAAATAATTCGTGTTATTTAATTTCACATTTCCTCTTAATTAAATAAAGATTGTCAAAAATCTTTTATTTAATTATCACTCTCCTTTAATTTAATAAAACCAAACCCTATAGTTTGATTTATTAAATTATTTATTCCTCATTTTTGCTAAATTTAAATAAATTTAAATTATTTAAATTTATTGCATAAAGTTTGCACTATTCCCTCACCAATAAATATTTATTTCCCCACCAATGAAATTAATGGCACTTCCATTCACGGGAAAGCTTCAGGGAAAATCTACAGGAAGATCTCTCAACAACCTTCCACCCACCTTCCCTCTTATCTTGCCTGGTGTTTTCATGGGGAGAAACCATTCTCCATGATCAGCTCCTTCTTCTCATCCCATGCCTTTGGATTCTCCAGAAGAAATCACAGCCCCTCATCCCGGTTTCCTGTACATTTGTGCTGCCGTGAAAGCTATAAGTATAGCTCTTAGGCTACACAAAAAGGATCCTAACTTATGCAATTTTACTCTGCAGGTTTCCAGACATTCAAGCATTCAAGCAATCAAGTTTTAGGATCAATTCATCAAGCAATCCATCAAGCTTTCTTCAGCACTTCATAGTTCTTCAATCATGGCTGTTTACAGTAGTTTATTTCTCATGAATTTTACTGTAGAATCATCTTAGTTGCATTATAGAATCATAATAGATTAATTCTCATTCTCTAAGTGTCACTTAATAGTTTAATTAGCTTATGAATCTGAGAGCTAAGTAAATTAGAGAAGTCTTTAGAGTTAGAGAGCAATAGGATAAATTTCTGTAGATTTTGTAGTTTAATTTAGTTTAAATTTCTTAATCTTAGAGGCAATATCTTATTTAGAAGCGTAGAGGCATTGTTTATTTAGTTTTCCCCTTTTACACGCTTACAGAATGGCGCCCACCGTGGGGCAATACCCTGAATTTTGCTAATTTTTGAAAATCTTGTCGTACAGGAATCGGCGTAAAAGTTTTCGCGGGATCGAGAGTTTTTACAGCACGCCGGGATTCTGTTTTAGCACGCCGGGTTCTTTTTACAGCGCGCCCGGTAACTGTTCCAGCGCGTCGGGTTTCTATTCCAGCGCGCCCGGTCACTGTTCTAGCGCGCCTGGTTTCTGTTCCAGCGCGCCACTTATTTTCATTTAAAGTCATTTATTTCATCTGGATCCGACGCGTCCGCGGCCAGATTTCTTTTATTTCTTTCTGTTTGGTTAAAATTTACCAATCCTAGGGTAGAAACATTAAAATTTACCAATCCTAGGATAGAAATGGTTAAAATTTTACCAATCCTAGGATAGAAATGGATTAAAAATGTACCAATCCTAGGATAGAAACATCACACTTCTATTTGAGGTTTTAAAATTGAACATTTTGCTTGTCATGGAGCAATATCTCCATTAGAAGTAAATCATTTGTCTTTTGGGCTTAAAAAGAACAGAATCTTGCTGTGTTTGGGTGACAGGTTTATGCTCTCCCCTTAACTGGGTGCATCAGAATACCAGACTCACCATTTACTTTATGCATTTTATGCTTTTGTTAAAACCTTTAGACAGGCCTGCCGTAGTGGGAAAAAGTACTCACCCTACGGGAACGACCTGAGTGGGGACAGCCAAAAGCCATGGTATTCCAACCCACTTTAAAATTTATGTGAATTTGGGGAAACCCTCTTTCAACGGAAGTGCGCAGGATAACCATCCCCAAAATCTTTGTTTTAAAGATTGGGAGGTCTCTCGAGGGAGTTTATCCATTTGCCGCTCCGAACGGAAACCATATCTAAGAACCTAGAACTAGAAGCACGCTTGTCAGTTTCCGAACATTGTAATACTCGGCGGTGCAGGGGCGGGGAAGAATCTACCCTCAAGCACTCACCATATAATTGCCAAGGACTGTTTGCTCAGGGGATCCGGTATCCACTTCCGTCACTCTGAGTACGCACCTGGAAAAGACAAAAACACGGGCGCCCTCTAGGGGGTGACATGGCTGTGTGAGTCGACGCAATTCCAAGCTGTGGGCCGTTCGAGTATATAACGATGACCTTTTGTCTCTAGGAGTGAGTCTGTTTGAATTGTCTTATCTTGTTATCAAACCGGTAAAAATCAAGAAGAATCATTGATTCTTGAGAACATACACTACTTGTTTAGATTCTAGGATTTTAAAACCATTCTATTCTTGATTGCTGTGTTTTCTATCATTAAACTCAGATAAGATCATCACAAAAATCCTAAAAATCAAAACACTTGTGGATTTCTCATGATTCGAGATTGGGTATCCACCAAGTTTGTCAAGAAATCTCTTGCCAAACGAATCCGAAAACCAAAGAGGACACTTGCCTACAAACAAATCCTAAGAAAACAAAGGTTTCTATATCAAAGCAGGAAAGTTCTACTCCAACATAGAACTTTTATTCATAGGTATCATAATTTCTCTAGAGGTTATACAGACGACTACGCCGTAGCTCCCTTAGAATCACAAGCATACTTTCAAAGAAGAGCTCTTAGACAACATCACAATCATAGTCAGAGAATTCGTCCTGAATACATCCCACAACCGGCCATCCAATATGATACCAGACCAAGTGAGTTTCATAGAATAAGATAGTTTGTCTTAAACCCCTTCAGGTCATAGTTTTAGCGCGCCCGGTTTCTGTTTCAGCGCACTTGGTAACTGTTTCAGCGCGCCCTGTTTCTGTTTCAGCGTGCTTGGTGTCTGTTTTAGCGCGTTTGGTATCTGTTTTAGTGTGCCTAGTCTCTGTTTTAGCGCGCCTGATTTTTGTTTTAGCGCGCCTAGTCTCTGTTTTAGCGCGCCCGATATCTATTTTAGCGCGCCATAAAACCCGAAAAACAGAGAGTTAATAGGGCATTTTGTCAGCTTTCCCTTATCAAATACAAGGTTTCTATCAGTTCAAAACATTTTTTTACAGTCCAAAACGCAATAGTCATACAAAAAGAAAAGCTTTACCCCTATACCTAGATCTTGCAGCATCTTGCATAGTGTCGTTATCACCAAAATCTGAAATTTTCTGTCAAAATTTCCCTATCAAGGATTCTATCATCCTTTCATCATGAAACTAGACAAAAACAAAATCAGATTTTAAATCAACAACCTTGACACTTATCCAATCAAATCTAAGATCAAAGTCTAGGGTAAACCTTTTAACGTTTGTATGCCTATCTTCACACGAGCAGCATATCAAAAACAACAAGAACAAGAAAATGAAAAAATAGCAGCCATGACTGAAGAAAACCCTTGGGGACGATATAGCAACACTGACCCTCTTATTAACTCACATGAGAAGGAAATAACTGCAGAAGAAATCGAGAAAGTGCAACAAGACCCTCATTTCCATAAATTTATGGAAAAGATGCTAGAGCAAGACATGGAAAAGTATCTTCTCTTATTGGTTGACAAAGGGGCTAAGCTTCCTAAAGACTTTGATGTCAATCAACTCAAGGAAACAACCACACGTAACTCAACTAATATAGAGAATCCGAATCAAATAGATGCTTTGACAAGACAAATCCAATAGTTACAATTACAATTCCAAAATATCCAACAAGGGCCAACAAAGAGGTATCTATTACAAGACATTTTCCCTTACCCATTTGACTCAAGCATCAACATGATACCATTTCCAAGGTATTGTGAATACCCAACATACAACAAATACAATGGGAGAACTGATCCGTTTGACCACGTACGCGAATTTCGAGCTATGAGCATAGAGTTCGCACACGAGGACTCTTACTTACTACGGTTATTCCCAAGAAGCCTAGGAAACACTTGCATGGAGTGGTTTTCTAAATTAGAACCTGGAATTCAATCCTTTGAGGAACTAATCAATAGGTTCATAACACACTTCTCATTCAACATCCAACATGGGGTAACCTTAAAAGAACTTTACAACACCAAACAAGCAAAGGGCGAAAAGTTTCTCTCTTTTCTCCAACGATGGAGAAGGCTATTTGCTAAATACCCTAGATCTATTCCTGAGGAGGAGAAGATAGAGATGTTCATTGATAACTTAGTAGATGACATGAACTATAGATTGGACTTACAATGTCCATCCACATTTGAACAAGTTATCGAAAAAGGGCTTAAAATCGAAGAGGCTCTAATCAAAAGAGGAACAATCAAACATTTCACTGAAGGTTCAAACAATAACCATTCCTCTAACAGCAACAACGAAAAGCCAAGATTTTGGCAAAAGAACAAGAATACTGATACCATGGTCGATGCACATACATCTAAACCAGTATTCACCTTGACACCAACTACTACAAACAAACAAAACAATGGTTTTAATATCAAACAAAGTAGTGACCAAGGAAATAATCAAAACAGTGGAGAAACGAAAACCCAATCATTCCAACGACCCTCCAATAAACGAAAATTCACGCCATTAGGACAATCGTTGGAATCAGTCCTCAAAGAACTTTTAAACGAAAAACTCATTCAAGTGCAAGAGGCTAGAAATTGGGACCCTCAAGTCAAACCATCATGGTGGAATGACTTACATTACTGTCACTATCATCAAAATAAAGGTCACATGACTGAAAATTGTTGGCAATTAAAACATGTGGTACAAGACCTCATAGATCAAAAGAAAGTATTCGTAGAGGGCCCTCAAACAAACAAGGATCATACAACCTTCAAAAATCCTCTACCCAATTATCAAAAGGGAGAATCTTCTTCCGCAAACACCAAAGGTAAGAACGTTGGTTATGTTTATGACGCAACAATCCTTTGTTTTTCTGCTGCCAAAGAGGATGAAGAATTATGCAATCAAATCAACCAGAAAAATGACATTACATCTACCAAATTGGTACAACATATGGACAAATCCGAAAACCAAATCAATGTAGTCACACTCAAAGGGAAACAAGAGTACCAACCGGTTAATGCCACAACAAGGGCGCAATCCAAGGTTATATTGAAAGGAGCATCAATATCATCCCCATCAGTGGATCCCCCCTCCAATCAATATAATCTCATCGATCAATTGCAGAAAATACCAGCTCAAATATCAATCTTGGAACTTTTGAAGATCTCCCCATCACACAAAGAGGTTCTTGAACAAGCTCTCGTATCAACTATAGTACCTAACAATCTGGATGTGTGTCAATTCCAAGCTATGGTGGGACATCTATCTGCACCTCATTGCCTTTCATTTTCTGAACATGATGATGTATCACTCAACCACCCGCATAATTTCGCCCTTCACATTGAAGTCCTTATCCACAAACATCGTGTAAAACGTGTCCTGATAGATGGAGGGGCTGGTTTAAATATTTGTACCTTAAAGCTGATTCGTGCACTAGGATACTCAGATGAAGCCATTGATACCAGAAGAAAAATCACAATCAAAGCATATGATGAAGAAGAAAGGTCCTATATAGGATTGATCATATTACCCATTCAAGTTGGGCCTATTGTCCAAAAAGTGGTTTGCCAAGTCTTAGATAGGGAACTGACATACAACATACTGTTGGGACGCCCTTGGATCCATGATATGCAAGCAGTACCGTCTACCTATCATCAATGCCTAAAATTTCCCGTCAATGGATAGGAGGTAACAATCACAGCAGACTACAATGACACCCAAGCTTGTCATACATTGAAGACATCTCAGGATACATTCATACCTAACAATAGAGAAGTTGGCACATCAGATAGTGAGCAACAACAAAGCTTCATTTCAAAGTGGCTTCCAAAACAACAAAGATCACAAGAGATAAGGGTGGCACAATCTAACCCTTCAAATGTTGAAGAACAATTGGCTCCACTCTCACATCAATTCACCAAAGAAGTACAGATAAGTGACAAAGGAATTAGTGAATATGGTGTTGGACACTCATTCCATCTATCACAAATGTTACCCTCCTTACAAACATATGGACAGCCATCTACAAACACCCACACTTCAGAACAATCTACAACAGCATTAGATGGCAGATTTGTAAAAGCTGGGAGCTTAGATGAAGAATCATAAGATAAGGCTATACTAAATTGGCTTTATAAGGATGAGGAAGCCCCCGCTTCCACAAGTAACATCATAGAGACAACTAAATATGGGAAAGGAAAAACTATTCTTGAGAAGATGGGATATTCAGGACAGGGACCTCTTGGATTAAGGAAACAAGGCATAA
>VDFB02167212.1:10711-30884 GCA_007258455.2 Sequoia sempervirens
GATAAGAGGTCAAAGGGTCTATCACTTGGATGGGGTCGTGTGCTAGAGGGTCTGGTGGTCCATAGGACGAGATATGCATGGGGCATGTGCATGCTTGCCCAGTTATATCATGATTTGCATTGGATAGTCTATCTTGGCGGCAGTAGTTTATCTGCAGGGGCTACCCTTCTCCAGGTATGGGCCTGGGAGCACATTGTTGTTACACGTCCCGTACCCGTGTTGGCCAGACCAGCGACGAGGCCGTATGTTTTTCGATACAGAGGCAGGCCTACCCAGCATATGATGGGGAAGCTTGAGTATTGGAGACGGATTGTTGATGACATTAAGGCAGTGACCTGGCGTCCGTACCTAGACTGTGATGCTTGGGACGACGATGATATTGAGTTGGGGTTCTTATCCGATTCCATGTATTTGATCGGGAAGAGCCCCAGGGTCTTGGAGCGTTTCCTATTTCGTCGGGTGTACAGACAGTACGGTATTGTGCAGTGCATGCCACACGGTGTAGCCCACTATGGACGGCGACAGATTGATGTGCCTGATTGGGGTCCTAGCTTGCCTTACGGGGCGCTTGTTGAGGGTTACCGTGCCTTGCAGCCATCAGCGTGGGAGGTTCGACGAGACATTGTCGAGGCACCCATTACACCTGAGTATGGAGAGTATCTGGCTCTGCACCCGCCTCCACGGATTACCATTCTAGATCAGCCAGCACCTGTACCGGCAGCCGTACCGGCAGTAGCACCAGCAGCAGCACCAGCAGCCGCACCAGCAACAACACCAGCAGCAGCACCAGCAGGGGGTATTCAGGTCGGTCAGCGACGGGGGAGAGAGGAGGATGTTGA
This sequence comes from Sequoia sempervirens, assembly GCA_007258455.2. Classification (NCBI taxonomy): domain Eukaryota; kingdom Viridiplantae; phylum Streptophyta; class Pinopsida; order Cupressales; family Cupressaceae; genus Sequoia; species Sequoia sempervirens. Next base: position 11,551 of record VDFB02167212.1, read on the forward strand.
TGTTGATGTGGAGAGCAGCTCAGAGACTGACAGCGATGACAGTTTTGACAGCAGTGAGGATAGCAGTGACGATGATGGCGGAGATGGGAGGGGACCGAGCGTAGCAGGTTTATCAGAGCCATCCTCCAGTGCACCTCGTAAGAGGCAGGCTGTTACATCTTCATCGACAGATCCCTCAGAGGTGGTAGGCTTACAGGTGCAGGTGCAGACTTTGCAGGGACAGTTAGCACAGGTGCAGGGTTTATTAGCTCAGACCCAGGCTCAGACGCAGGCACAGCTAGCTACTGCTCAGACCTAGATCACATCTCTGATTAGTGAGAGAGATGGGGCTTTACAGGCAGCAGCGACCGCACAGGCTCAGGTGACAGGGTTACGAGCACAGTTGTCCACAGCCCAGGCACAGATCGCAGCCTTGACGTCAGAGCGGGATACCATTAGACAGACAGCTGAGACAGCACAGGCGACTGCAGAGAGGTTACAGAGAGTGGCAGATGGGACTTCGGTAGCGGATTATATGCGAGAGGCTATGCGGGCAGGTGCTGAGATTGAGTTCTACCGGAGCCGTTACCATGAGTGTTGCCCCCCAGAGCAGAGAGCCAGCTATGTTCAGTCGCACTCAGAGAGGAGTCGGTCTAGGATGGTGAGCAGAGGTGTGACACAGCCTCTTCCGAGAGATCCGAGAGATCCTGGGACGTCTGGTGGTGGTACAGATACTGGTGCGAGACCTGCTCCTTCTGGTGGGAGTACTACCTGATATGTATATGCGTACCCATTGAGAGATTGATACCGCTATTTTTGACATGATGTTATTTTCATTCTTTTCAGACTTCATTGTATACTTGACACTTGATGAGATATATATGTGTAGCGGTTCGATTGATTCATGATATGTGTTGACATGATTTATGTGATGGATGCATTGATTTTATGATGTATTGACTTGATGGATGTGTGGATTTTATGATGTATTGATGTGATGTATGAAATGATATTGACGATGTATTTCTTTTCTTATGAGATGTAATGTATGATTATAAAATGTGATTGATGATGTATGGAAATGTGATTTTGTGATAAATGGATGACTAATGATAAAATGTAACGATGTATGTAAATGAAATGTGATAAATGAATATGTGATATGTGTTAAGTGTATGATGAATAATGAGATGTGAATAGAATGATATAAGATAAAATGTGATTTAAAATGTAATGACAAATGAGTAGATGATATTTAATGAATGATGAGATGTAAATGTAATTGAAATGTAATGATGAATGGAATGATATTTAATGAGATTGAATGTAATGATGTGATGAATATGTAATGATAAATGATGTATGGATAAATGAATATGTAATGATGAATGTATATGATAGATTTAAATGGAATGATATGTATGATGAAGATGTAATGCAATGAAATGTAATGATAAATGGAATGAATATTTAATGAGATTGAATGTAATGATGTGATGAATATGTAATGATAAATGATGTATGGATAAATGAATATGTAATGATGAATGTATATGATAGATTTAAATGGAATGATATGTATGATGAAGATGTAATGCAATGAAATGTAATGATAAATGGGATGATATTTAATGAGATTGAATGTAATGATGTGATGAATATGTAATGATAAATGATGTATGGATAAATGAATATGTAATGATGAATGTATATGATAGATTTAAATAATATGTATGATGAAGATGTAATGATAAATGGAAATGTAAATGATATGTGATGAAATGTGATTTAATTGTAATGATAGATGAGTAGATGATGTTTAATGGATGATGAGATGTAAATGTAAATGAAATGTAATGTAATGGAATGATGATGTATGATGAAATGTGATGATGAATGGAATGTAAATGATGTATGGATTTAATGAAATGTAATGATGTATGATAGGTGAGATGTAAATGATATGTAATGAGATGGAATGTCATGATGTACGATGAATATGTAATGATAAATGAAATGGTGTAACATAACATGTATATATGATGTCACGAAATGAGATCTTTATTGTGGATTGATGAGATGAAGATATGATCCCATATGAGGCGTCAAGTATACTCAGTCTTTAGTAAGAAAAGATAACATCATTTGCGATTGAATCATTGTAACTTGTGCCATCAGTACTCTGCAAATGTATTATTATGAATGCAATCTATGTTAACCATGCAAATGCCTATTTTATCAATGCAAATCTAAGTGTCACTTTAATAATTATTTAATCTGCTTTGTATCATCACTGAGCTTTATTTTTAAAATGTTGAAAGCGAACACAAGCATCATGGTATAAGATAGACCAATGATGACCTGAGCATTTCTTTCATGATTTTTGATATTGCAAGCAAACACAAGCATCATGGTATAAGATAGACCAATGATGACCTGAGCATTTCTTGCGTAAACAAACAAGAATTAATCATTTTCTTAAGTGAATTTAAATGTCATCCATGATACTTGGTAGAGAATTTCCCGTGACAATTCACAAAACAATAATGACTAATTCACAAGCAGTAGACAAAGAAAATATATCATTCTTCTTCCTTACATCTCTAGTTCAATACATCATTGAGTTGCTCCAAAGAAATGATAATCAAATGATAAAAAGCACAACAATTCAAATTCTAGTTAATGTATTTTCAAATCATTATTCAGATTAGATCATCATTGTCGAGATGTGTGTGCTGATGTGTGCATGATTTTCCCAAATGTTTTGACCAAGTGATGCGACCTAAAAGACCTATCCTAGGGGTCTCGGGGACTGATCAAAGATTAGTCTTGTCTACGTTATACACGCAGAGACCACGTAGTTCGACTGACACAGGCTCCACTGATGCAGACTCTATTTTTGGGTTTTTGATTTTCTGATTTTTTTGGAATTTTGGATTTTCTGATGTTTTTGGATGTTGGATTTTCTGATGTTTTTGGATTTTGAATTTTCTGATGTTTTTTGGATTTTGGATTTTCTGATGTTTTTGGATTTTGGATTTTCTGATGTTTTTGGATTTTGGATTTTCTGATGTTTTTGGATTTTGGATTTTTTGATGTTTTTGGATTTTGATGGGTTGCCACTTGATGTTGTTATGTTTAACTGTCCTTCTATGCAAGCTGAAAGACTACTTGTACCAGATAACATTAGGATGTTGCCCCCAAGCTAGGGTAAAACATGGTATCCTTGCTATGATATGGATAGTGATAATCTAAAATGATAGATGGAAATGATATGAAAGGAAACAATCGTAACAACACTATACCCAATAGATAGAGGAGTTTTGGTAAAAATCACAAGTAATGCCTGTTTGCCAGGTTTTCATCACTTGTTTTTATTGTGTCATCTTTCTTTTTCTTCTTCTTCCTTTTTTTTTTTTATATATCTTTTTTCTATCATCATGACACCTGTTTGCCAGGTTTTCATCGAGACAACTTTATTGACCGTGCACTAGATATCCTCAAGTGTAGAATCACCAAAGATGAGTGTTGTTCATGGGCTCCTCCAACATGTCTCCCTCTGGTGTAGACAGTCGATATGCTCCTGATCCATAGATTGATATGATGACATAAGGTCCTATCCAGTTAGGTTCAAACTTTCCCTTCTTTTCTCTGTCTGCTTGATTTCTAGGGTTTTCCCGTAGGACCAAGTCTCCAATCTGGAAGACTCTAGGTTTAACCCTACGATTATAGTTTCTAGACATCCTTTGTTGATAGGCTGTCAAATGATTAACAGCTTGTTGTCGACGTTTATCAAGTAGCTCTAATTCCTGAAGTCTAGAGACCCTATAATCTTCATCTGAAATGAGTCCCTTTAGTGAGACTCGAAGGGATGGAATTTCTACCTCAATAGGTAATATTGCTTCTGATCCATAGACAAGAGCATATGGTGTAGCTCCTGTTGGTGTTCTGATGCTTGTCCTGTAAGCCCAAAGAGCAGGGTTAAGCTGAACATGCCAATCACGTCCCACTTCATTTACAGTCTTCTTGAGAATTTTGAGGATTGTCTTATTTGAAGCTTCTGCCTGTCCATTACCTTGAGGGTAATATGGGGTTGAAAAGCGATGTTGGATGTGGAACTTTTCACATAGTTCTTGGACGTCTTGGTTCTTGAAAGGCCTGCCATTATCTGTGATGATTGACTGGGGTATCCCATATCTACAAATGAGATAATTAAGAATGAAAGATGATATTTGCTTTCCAGTGATTGTGGTTAAAGGAACTGTCTCCACCCATTTTGTAAAATATTCGGTTGCTGTGATAATGAACTTGTGTCCATTAGATGAAGATGGGTGAATTTTCCCTACTAGGTCTAATCCCCACTGACAGAAAGGCCATGTAGTTGCAAATGGATGCAACTCCTGTGCTGGTGCATGTATAAGATTACCATGTATCTGGCATTTTGAACATCTTTTGACAAACTGATAAGATTCTTGTTCCATGTGTGGCCAGTAATACCCTAAACGAAGGAGTTTCTTAGCTAAAGATAATCCACTTGAATGTGTTCCACAAATTCCTTCATGGACCTCATGTAAAGGGGAAGCGGATTCGTCATGTTCTAAACAAGGTAAAAGAGTACCATCTAGGCCTCGACGGTAAAGGGTGTCGGCAATAATGGTATGTTTGGCGGATTGGCGTATGAAGTTGCGCTTTTGGTTGCGAGAAAGATCTGGTGGTAAGATATTATCTTTCAGATAAGCATAAATGTCTCCATAAATGGAGGATTGAGCACTATCTAAGAGGCTTATGGTTTGGGATTTGGGATTTGCGTATGCAGGATTTGATACTTGTTCTACAATAAATCGATAACAATCTTGCGTTTCAGGCATTTGTAGAAGAGATGCTATTGTGGCCATGGCATCTGCTGCTTTGTTCTCTAATCTTGGTATCTGCTCAAATTTGATTTCTATGAAGTACTTTCGTAGGTCATCCACCAACCTCTTGTACAAAATCAGTGTGTCATCCTTAGTTTGATAATCATTGTTGACTTGATAGATGATTAACTGGGAGTCTCCATACACCTGTAGTTCTGTGATTTTCCATTCAATAGCCACTTTAATTCCAAGGATCAAAGCTTCATATTCTGCCACATTGTTAGTGCAACGGAAGGTAAGCCTGTATGATCGCGGGATTGTGTGCCCAAGAGGTGTGACAAATAGAATTCCTGCTCCTGATCCATGTTGTGTGTAGGATCCATTGAAGTAGAGTTGCCATGGTTGTGTTGTTATATTGAGGATATCTGCATCAGGAAATTCCATGGTCATATGATGACTGTCAAATAATGGAGCTTCTGCTAATTGATCAGCGATGGCTTGTCCTTTAATAGCTCGCCTTTCCACATACTGAATATCAAACTCACTGAGGAGCATGACCCATTTTGCCAACCTTCCTGTTAAAGCTGCTTTGCTCAGTAAATACTTGAGAGGATCAATTTTTGCAACAAGTTTGATAGTGTGAGTAAGCATATAGTGTCGCAATTTTTGTGTTGCAAATACTACTGCTAAGCATGATTTTTCAATGAAGGTGTAGTTTACTTCATGTCCATTGAGTGTCCTGCTGATGTAGTATATAGCTTGTTCCTTTCCCTCTTTATCCTCTTGTGCTAGCAAGGCTCCTAAAGAAATATCTGTTGTTGCAATATACAACAATAATGGCTTGTCTTCACTGGGTGGTACCAAGATTGGTGGCGTCATCAGATAATGCTTGATTTGATTGAAGGTACTCTCACACTATTCATCCCATTTGAAAGGCACATTTTTATGTAAGAGATGGTTGAACGGATGACATCGATCTGCTAGTTGGGAGATGAATCTTCTGATGGACTGTAGTCGGCCTTGTAGAGATCTTAATGTGCTGATATTCTTAGGAGGTGGCATTTCTATAATGGCCTGGACTTTTGCCGAATCTACTTCAATTCCCTTTGTAGAAACTATGTATCCTAGGAGCTTTGCTGATGTTACTCCAAAGGCACATTTCTTTGGATTTAATCTGACTTTGAATTTTTCCAACCTGTCAAATATCTTAGCTAATATCTCGAGATGTCCTTCCCTGGTGTAAGATTTGGCTAAGATGTCATCCACATAGTCCTCCATGAAGGTATGCATCATGTCGTGGAAGATTGTTGTCATAGCCCTCTGGTATGTAGCTCTTGCATTCTTTAACCCAAAAGGCATGACGTTCCAGCAAAAAGTGCCCCATGGACATGTAAAGGCTGTCTTTTCTTGGTCTTCAGGAGCTATCTTGATTTGATTGTATCCTGAAAATCCATCCATGAGTGATAGCATTTTATGTCTGGCTGTGAGATCTACAATCATGTCTATGTTTGGCAAAGGAAAATCATCCTTTGGACATGCTTTATTTAAATCCCGGAAATTAGTACATATTCTGATGGTGCTATCCGGCTTTGAAATAGGCACAATGTTGGATATCCATTCCGCATAGTCAATAGATCTGATGAATCTAGCATCTAGTAATTTCTTCAAGTCATTTTTCACTAATAATGCAACATGTGGATGCATTTTTCTCAGCTTTTGTTTTACTGGTTTAGTGCCAACTGGTAAGGATAAGTGATGCATAATGAGATCTGTGTCCAAGCCTGGCATGTCAGAGTATGACCAAGCAAAATTGATGCATCGTTCTTCAAAGAATTTGATAAAATCTGGCTTTTCTGTATCTGTCATGGATGCGGCCAGGTGTAATATTCTTGCTTTTTCTGCTGTGCCAATATTAATAGACTGTGTGGGTTCTATTAACACTGATGATCTTTCATGGTAATGTTGCGGGAGAATGTCAAACCTTCCATCCTTTGGTGCCTCAATGAGGTTTTTGCCATCGGATGCGTTCTTTATTTTTACTATTTTAGGATCAAATACTGCCATAGAATGGTTTTCACCATTAGATCCATTTTTTTCTTTCATATTTTTGCAACTGGAAGGTTTGGCATCCTCCTGCCTAAAAGCATCATTAAAAGAAGTATTGGTAGAACAAGCATCGGATTCCTCACAGCAAAGGTAGTTAATAATGGAGGAATCATTGTCAAAAACAGGGAGATTAATAGGATGTTGGGCTTCCCATTCGATAAGTTCGGGATGTAGTAAAGGCAATGAATCATTAGATGGGTTGAGGTCAGCGATTGTGAAAGCTCGGACGGAAATGTCGTCTAGGTTGTCTATGGTTATGTCGAGGCCTACAAAGGTATTTTCTTCCACATCATTTATCTCAATCGATGTCCGTTCATCTTCACTTGAGTCATCGAAATTTTGTGTTTCAAAGACAATAGGATTAAAACTTGAGCTTTGACCCTCCTCGTGATTGAGGGTATACTTTTTGATAATGTCAACCTGAATATCTTCATAGGAAATTTCTGATAAGTTGTCCCACTCATACTCATTTGAATCTGTTTCAGAATTATCTCTTATTTGAAGAATACGCTCCACAGTTTTATTGGTGATTTCTGCTCTTGCTTTTTCTGTGTATCCTAGTCCAGTTTTATCCTTATGTTGGAGCGTAAGAGGCTGGATTGGTTCTGTTATGCCTTGTTTCCTTAATCCAAGAGGTCCCTGTCCTGAATATCCCATCTTCTCAAGAATAGTTTTTCCTTTCCCATATTGAGTTGTCTCTATGATGTTACTTGTGGAAGCGGGGGCTTCCTCATCCTTATAAAGCCAATTTAGTATGGCCTTATCTTCTGATTCTTCATCTAAGCTCCCAGCTTTTACAAATCTGCCATCTAATGCTGTTGTAGATTGTTCTGAAGTGTGGGTGTTTGTAGATGGCTGTCCATATGTTTGTAAGGAGGGTAACATTTGTGATAGATGGAATGAGTGTCCAACACCATATTCACTAATTCCTTTGTCACTTATCTGTACTTCTTTGGTGAATTGATGTGAGAGTGGAGCCAATTGTTCTTCAACATTTGAAGGGTTAGATTGTGCCACCCTTATCTCTTGTGATCTTTGTTGTTTTGGAAGCCACTTTGAAATGAAGCTTTGTTGTTGCTCACTATCTGATGTGCCAACTTCTCTATTGTTAGGTATGAATGTATCCTGAGATGTCTTCAATGTATGACAAGCTTGGGTGTCATTGTAGTCTGCTGTGATTGTTACCTCCTGTCCATTGACGGGAAATTTTAGGCATTGATGATAGGTAGACGGTACTGCTTGCATATCATGGATCCAAGGGCGTCCCAACAGTATGTTGTATGTCAGTTCCCTATCTAAGACTTGGAAAACCACTTTTTGGACAATAGGCCCAACTTGAATGGGTAATATGATCAATCCTGTAGAGGACCTTTCTTCTTCATCATATGCTTTGATTGTGATTTTTCTTCTGGTATCAATGGCTTCATCTGAGTATCCTAGTGCACGAATCAGCTTTAAGGTACAAATATTTAAACCAGCCCCTCCATCTATCAGGACACGTTTTACACGATGTTTGTGGATAAGGACTTCAATGTGAAGGGCGGAATTATGCGGGTGGTTGAGTGATACATCATCATGTTCAGAAAATGAAAGGCAATGAGGTGCAGATAGATGTCCCACCATAGCTTGGAATTGACACACATCCAGATTGTTAGGTACTGTAGTTGATACGAGAGCTTGTTCAAGAACCTCTTTGTGTGATGGGGAGATCTTCAAAAGTTCCAAGATTGATATTTGAGCTGGTATTTTCTGCAATTGATCGATGAGATTATATTGATTGGAGGGGGGATCCACTGATGGGGATGATATTGATGCTCCTTTCAATATAACTTTGGATTGCGCCCTTGTTGTGGCATTAACCGGTTGGTACTCTTGTTTCCCTTTGAGTGTGACTACATTGATTTGGTTTTCGGATTTGTCCATATGTTGTACCAATTTGGTAGATGTAATGTCATTTTTCTGGTTGATTTGATTGCATAATTCTTCATCCTCTTTGGCAGCAGAAAAACAAAGGATTGTTGCGTCATAAACATAACCAACGTTCTTACCTTTGGTGTTTGCGGAAGAAGATTCTCCCTTTTGATAATTGGGTAGAGGATTTTTGAAGGTTGTATGATCCTTGTTTGTTTGAGGGCCCTCTACGAATACTTTCTTTTGATCTATGAGGTCTTGTACCACATGTTTTAATTGCCAACAATTTTCAGTCATGTGACCTTTATTTTGATGATAGTGATAGTAATGTAAGTCATTCCACCATGATGGTTTGACTTGAGGGTCCCAATTTCTAGCCTCTTGCACTTGAATGAGTTTTTCGTTTAAAAGTTCTTTGAGGACTGATTCCAACGATTGTCCTAATGGCGTGAATTTTCGTTTATTGGAGGGTCGTTGGAATGATTGGGTTTTCGTTTCTCCACTGTTTTGATTATTTCCTTGGTCACTACTTTGTTTGATATTAAAACCATTGTTTTGTTTGTTTGTAGTAGTTGGTGTCAAGGTGAATACTGGTTTAGATGTATGTGCATCGACCATGGTATCAGTATTCTTGTTCTTTTGCCAAAATCTTGGCTTTTCGTTGTTGCTGTTAGAGGAATGGTTATTGTTTGAACCTTCAGTGAAATGTTTGATTGTTCCTCTTTTGATTAGAGCCTCTTCAATTTTAAGCCCTTTTTCGATAACTTGTTCAAATGTGGATGGACATTGTAAGTCCAATCTGTAATTCATGTCATCTACTAAGTTATCAATGAACATCTCTATCTTCTCCTCTTCAGGAATAGATCTAGGGTATTTAGCAAATAGCCTTCTCCATCGTTGGAGAAAAGAGAGAAACTTTTCGCCTTTTGCTTGTTTGGTGTTGTAAAGTTCTTTTAAGGTTACCCCATGTTGGATGTTGAATGAGAAGTGTGTTATGAACCTATTGATTAGTTCCTCAAAGGATTGAATTCCAGGTTCTAATTTAGAAAACCACTCCATGCAAGTGTTTCCTAGGCTTCTTGGGAATAACCGTAGTAAGTAAGAGTCCTCGTGTGCGAACTCTATGCTCATAGCTCGAAATTCTCGTACGTGGTCAAACGGATCAGTTCTCCCATTGTATTTGTTGTATGTTGGGTACTCACAATACCTTGGAAATGGTATCATGTTGATGCTTGAGTCAAATGGATAAGGGAAAATGTCTTGTAATAGATACCTCTTTGTTGGCCCTTGTTGGATATTCTGGAATTGTAATTGTAACTGTTGGATTTGTCTTGTCAAAGCATCTATTTGATTTGGATTCTCTATATTAGTTGAGTTAGGTGTGGTTGCTTCCTTGAGTTGATTGACATCAAAGTCTTTAGGAAGCTTAGCACCTTTGTCAGCTAATAAGAGAAGATACTTTTCCATGTCTTGCTCTAGCATCTTTTCCATAAATTTATGGAAATGAGGGTCTTGTTGCACTTTCTCGATTTCTTCTGCAGTTATTTCCTTCTCATGTGAGTTAATAAGAGGATCAGTGTTGCTATATCGTCCCCAAGGGTTTTCTTCAGTCATGGCTGCTATTTTTTCATTTTCTTGTTCTTGTTGTTTTTGATATGCTGCTCGTGTGAAGATAGGCATACAAACGTTAAAAGGTTTACCCTAGACTTTGATCTTGGATTTGATTGGATAAGTGTCAAGGTTGTTGATTTAAAATCTAATTTTGTTTTGTCTAGTTTCATGATGAAAGGATGATAGAATCCTTGATAGGGAAATTTTGACAGAAAATCTCAGATTTTGGTGATAACGACACTATGCAAGATGCTGCAAGATCTAGGTATAGGGGTAAAGCTTTTCTTTTTGTATGAATATTGTGTTCTGGACTGTAAAAAAATTGTTTTGAACTGATAGAAACCTTGTATTTGATATGGGCAAGCTGACAAAATGCCCTATTAACTCTCTGTTTTTCGGGTTTTATGGCATGCTAAAACAGATACTGGGCACGCTAAAACAGAGACTAGGTGCGCTGAAATAGAAATCAGGCACGCTAAAACAGAGACCAGGCGCGCTAAAACAGAGACCAAGAGTGCTAAAACAGATGCTAGAGGCGCTAAAATAGATACCGGGCGCGCTAAAACAGAGATACAAAGTGCTGAGACAGAAACCGGGCGCACTGAAATAGATTCCGGGAGCGCTAAAACAGATACCAAGCACGCTGAAACAGAAACCGGGCGCACTAAAACTATGACCTGAAGGGGTTTAAGACAGAAAAAACTATCTTATTCTATGAAACTCACTTGGTCTGGTATCATATTGGATGGTCGGTTGTGGGATGTATTCAGGACGAATTCTTTGACTATGATTGTGATGTTGTCTAAGAGCTCTTCTTTGAAAGTATGCTTGTGAGTCTAAGGGAGCTACGGCGTAGTCGTTTGTATAACCTCTAGAGAAATCGTGATACCTATGAATAAAAGTTCGATGTTGGAGTAGAACTTTCCTGCTTTGATATAGAAACCTTTGTTTTCTTAGGAGTTGTTTGTAGGCAAGTGTCCTCTTTGGTTTTCGGATTCGTTTGGCAAGAGATTTCTTGACAAACTTGGTGGATACCCAATCTCGAATCATGAGAAATCCACAAGTGTTTTGATTTTTTAGGATTTTTGTGATGATCTTATCTGAGTTTAATGATAGAAACACAACAATCAAGAATAGAGTGGTTGTATTTTAAATCCTAGAATCTAAACAAGTAGTGTATGTTCTCAAGAATCAATGATTCTTCTTGATTTTTACTAGTTTGATAACAAGATAAGACAATCCAAACAAACTCACTCCTACAGACAAAAGGTCATTGTTATATACTCGAACGGCCCACATCTTGGAATTGCGTCGACTCACACAGCCATGTCACCCCTAGAGGGCGCCCGTTTTTTTGTCTTTTCCAGGTGCGTACTCAGAGTGACAGAAGTGGATACCGGATCCCCTGAGCAAACAGTCCTTGGCAATTATATGGTGAGTGCTTGAGGGTAGATTCTTCCCCGCCCCTGCACCGCCGAGTATTACAATGTTCGGAAACTGACAAGCGTGCTTCTAGTTCTAAGTTCTTAGATAGGGTTTCCGTTCGGAGCGGAAAATGGATAAACTCCCTCGAGAGACCTCCCAATCTTTAAAACAAAGATTTTGGGGATGGTTATCCTGCGCACTTCCGTTGAAAGAGGGTTTCCCCAAATTCACATAAATTTTAAAGTGGGTTGGAATACCATGGCTTTTGGCTGTCCCCACTCAGGTCGTTCCCGTAGGGTGAGTACTTTTTCCCACTACGGCAGGCCTGTCTAAAGGTTTTAACAAAAGCATAAAATTGCATAAAGTAAATGGTGAGTCTGGTATTCTGATGCACCCAGTTAAGGGGAGAGCATAAACCTGTCACCCAAACACAACAAGATTTTGTTCTTTTTAAGCCCAAAAGACAAATGATTTACTTCTAATGGAGATATTGCTCCATGACAAGCAAAATGTTCAATTTTAAAACCTCAAAATAGAAGTGTGATGTTTCTATCCTAGGATTGGTACATTTTTAATCCATTTCTATCCTAGGATTGATAAAATTTTAACCATTTCTATCCTAGGATTGGTAAATTTTAATGTTTCTACCCTAGGATTGGTAAATTTTAACCAAACAGAAAGAAATAAAAGAAATCTGGCCGCGGACACGTCGGATCCAGATGAAATAAGTGACTTTAACTGAAAAGAAATGGCGCGTTGGAACATAAACCAGGCGCGCTATAACAGTGACCGGGCGCGCTGGAATAGAAACCCGACGCGCTGGAACAATTACCGGGCGCGCTGGAAAAAGAACCCGGCGCGCTAAAACAGAATCCCGGCGCGCTGTAAAAACTCTCGTTCCCGCGAAAACTTTTACGCCGATTCCTGTACAACAAAATTTTCAAAAATTAGTAAAATTCGGGGTATTGCCCCACGGTGGGCGCCATTCTGTAAGCGTGTAAAAGGGGAAAACTAAGTAAACAATGCCTCTACGCTTCTAAATAAGATATTGCATCTAAGATTAAGAAATTTAAACTAAATTAAACTACAAAATCTACAGAAATTTATCCTATTGCTCTCTAACTCTAAAGACTCCTCTAATTTACTTAGCTCTCAGATTCGTAAGCTAATTAAACTATTAAGTGACACTTAGAGAATGAGAATTAATCTATTATGATTCTATAATGCAACTAAGATGATTCTATAGTAAAATTCATGAGAAATAAACTACTGTAAACAGCCATGATTGAAGAACTATGAAGTGCTGAAGAAAGCTTGATGGATTGCTTGATGAATTGATCCTAAAACTTGATTGCTTGAATGCTTGAATGTCTAGAAACCTGCAGAGTAAAATTGCATAAGTTAGGATCCTTTTTGTGTAGCCCAAGAGCTATATTTATAGCTTTCACGGCAGCACAAATGTACAGGAAACCGGGATGAGGGGCTGTGATTTCTTCTGGAGAATCCAAAGGCATGGGATGAGAAGAAGGAGCTGATCATGGAGAATGGCTTCTCCCCATGAAAACACTAGGCAAGATAAGAGGGAAGGTGGGTGGAAGGTTGTTGAGAGATCTTCCTGCAAATTTTCCTTGAAGCTTTCCTGTGAATGGCAGTGCCATTAATTTGATTGGTGGGGAAATAAATATTTATTGGTGAGGGAATAGTGCAAACTTTATGCAATAAATTTAAATAATTTCAATTTATTTAAATTTAGCAAAATGAGGAATAAATAATTTAATAAATCAAACTATAGGGTTTGGTTTTATTAAATTAAAGGAGAGTAATAATTAAATAAAAGATTTTTGACAATCTTTATTTAATTAAAAGGAAATGTGAAATTAAATAACACGAATTATTTAAATTGTGTATTCAATTTTAAGATAGAAGAAATAATGATAATAATTAAATAAAACAAAGTTTTTAATTTTGTTTATTTAATTTAAGAGAGAATTAATGTGATAAAAAATGATAATAATTAAATAAAACAAAGTTTTTAATTTTACGAACATTTAATTAGGAGGAAAAAATATGGAAATTAAATGAACTTAATATAAATAAATATTTCTATTTATTTACTAGTAGAAAATTTAAAAGTTAATTAATCCAAATAAGGCATTATTGATTAATTGGATTCTCAGGAGACCATTTTGAGTGTCTGAGTTGTGTAGAGGTGCCCAGCAGTGATCCCATAGGATCAAGCGATAAGTTTCTAAGCATCACGGTGTTTGAATAACCTCTTCTTGAAGTTTGTAGCCATTTGCCTTTGGACCCTTAAAGGGATTGATCCGTTGAGCGTGGCTCAAAGCGATTCAGCGTGTTTGGGTGCAAAAGAGACCATTTCTAGCATAAGCATGCCTATTTGAATGCATTGGAATAGTCTATTTGGTCACTGAGTTGTAGAACAAAATTGCACCACCTGCTGCAACTTTCCACTTCCATTTGACATACCATGTGAAAACTAGACACCACAGGAAAACCACTATGAGATAATGAAAACTAATAGAGGTTATTGTAGAGGGCCCAACATGATCCCACAAAGATCGGGCAGAATTTTCACAAGTGTCACGATTGTCAGAGAGCCAACATAAATGCAGGATTTTGCAGCCATTTTCCCCTTTGGATGCTTAAGGGATCGATCTGGTTGAACATAGCTCGGAGCGATTCTGTGTGTTTGGGTGTGAAAGAGGACCATACCTAGTGTAAACATGCTTATTTGAATGCGTTGGAGCAGAGTGCGTTTTGGTCACAGTTAGAGGCAGAATTGCACTACGCGACTTTCTCTTTTCATTTGACACTTTTCATCAGCAGAAAACTAAGATACCACGGAAAACCACTTTCTGAGATAACAAAAGCAGAATAAGGTTATTGTAGAGGGGCCCAACATGATCCCATAGGATTAGACAATAAGTTTCTAAGCATCACGGTGTCCGAGTAACCTCATGCTGAAGTTTGCAGCCATTTTGCCCTTTAGACCCTTAAGGGATCGATCCGGTTGAACGTAGCTCAGAGCGATTCCACGTGTTTGGGTGTGAAAAAGGACCATTTCTAGTGTAAACATGCCTATTTGAACGCGTTGGAACAGTCCATTTGGTTGCACGAGTTGCAGAACGAAAATTGCTTGCACTAGACGACCAAATTTGCTTGTAAGTGCTAAAACACTAAATCAGGTGTAACATGCAAACCAAAATGAATCTTTACAGGATAAATACATTTTAGGGTACCCATTTTTGGCATTAAAAACATATATCAATTTTAGATACACTTGTTTTGGAACACATGTCTGTTGTCCCAACTTCTTTGCTTCTAAAGAACCCCAAACATGCAGTGAGTTTTACTTGTTTTGTGTGGATTTTTCTTAAAGAGGCACTTAGGAGTGATGGAAATGGTTGTAATTAGTCTGTACGAATCTAAATCATGGCTTTGGGGTGAAGGGGTGAGCCTAAGTAATCAAAATCCTAGTGTGATCAGCAAATTAAGCCTCTTGGGGACAATGATATATTGGTCTATGGTTGTTCTTCCATCCACTATCAAAAGGTGAGACTTTGGGGTCTTGTAGAGGAATATCATAGTTG
Source organism: Sequoia sempervirens (assembly GCA_007258455.2). Classification (NCBI taxonomy): domain Eukaryota; kingdom Viridiplantae; phylum Streptophyta; class Pinopsida; order Cupressales; family Cupressaceae; genus Sequoia; species Sequoia sempervirens. Next base: position 27,047 of record VDFB02167212.1, read on the forward strand.
ACTAAATTTAGTAGTTTGAGCCTGGTATAGGCTTGTGGGTGGATTTTATTTAGACTGTCCTACCTTTCAAAAATCTGTTGTCCCACCAAAACTAGGCCTGAATAGCCCCCTTTTCCAAAGCAACCCTATTCAAAACTTATCACCTGACCATGAAAATTTCTACAGTATCTTAAATTGTTCCCAAACCAAGTATTTTCTAGGTTTTAATCTCCTATGACACCCTCAACATGCTCAAACACAAAACCCTCACGAAATTGCTCCAAAAACTAGGGCCTCTTGAAAAATTGACTTCCACACACTTCCAGAATCTTCTCTTTGACTTTTCACCATTAAATCATCATTCCTAAACACCTTCAACTCAAAAAAATGCCCCTCATTAAGGTAGATCTCCTGCTGCTACACTTTAGGCATCATTTTCATGCAGTTTTCAATGTGAAATCTCGGTGTACACCCTATCATTCCTCCTTCCTGCACATTATTTTGTTAGATCTGTATTATACATGTAAGGATTGATCCATTTCACAAGTCACAACAACATTCTTTCATGAAATGGATCAAATATCCGATGGTAAAAATTGTTCCTTGACCAAAATCTTCATCCTTTCCCATATAGAAACTTTTGCCAACCCTCTAGCCATCCTATCATTCTGAAAACTAGTCCACCATGTTAGTGTTGTACCTCTCAACTTTGTCTTAGCAAACTTAACCTTCCTCTCTTCTTCCATCTCTTCAAACTCAAAATAGTTTTCTAAGGCATCAAGCCATCCTAACACCTCTTCACTATCCATCTTCCCCTGATAGATAGGCAACTCTATGTGACTCTTTCCTCCATGACCTTGTGCTGCTTTCAACAATCTTATGAACTTCCTTTCCTTAGGGTCTTCTATCTCATCTGTTGGTTGTCTTTGAGTTACCCGCACATGCTCTTCTTCTTCATCATTGTCTTCTTGTTCTCCTTGTTCTCCTCGCCTATTTCTCTCAAGGCTATTGATCCTAGCCTGCATAGCTATTGATCAAGGCTATTTATGGAATGAAAGTAGACATTGCCATGAGTTGTGATCCTAAAGGGTATATCAGTAAAATGAGGGTAGAGAGGGGTAGATCTCATATCTACCATCATTTCCATGCATCTAATGATGTGATAAGGAACCTCAAAACTAATAAGGAGGTCAGAGAAAGGAAAAGGAAATGGATGTTCATGGTCCAAACAAAATAGAAGAGGATAAAAATAATCATGCTTATGTTATTCCTTTGCAAAGTACACAAGTCCCATGGAAATGATGGAGAAGATGTTTGTTGCCATGGCAGATGGGAATTTTTCCAGCATGATGAAGTTGGCAGAGCAAGAGAAAAAGGGATGGAAGTTGAACAACTTGTTCAACAACAAGCCTTGTCAACAGAATCATCAACACAAGTTGCTCACAGCCAATCAATGCAAACTCTTGATGCACCCTTGGTTGATTATTCAAAGAATCCAAAAGAAAGGGAGAGTGTGCAAGAGGAGACTATGAAGAATGTTCCTAGAGATGAGGAAGTGAACTAACACTTCCCTTCTCCCCAAATCAATCAAGGTGATGAACAATTCCTAAAAATAGGCTAGCATTTTAATTTTTATGATGAGAACTCTGTTCCCAATGATGTCAAAGTATTAGCTTGTAGCTAGTTCATGGATGATGATACCTTTGTTACTACAAATGACTTTAGAGACTTCATCATCAAAGTGAAGAAAAATGAACTTAATGAAAAATTGGATAATGAAAAGGAGTTGACCCATCTACGTATGAATAGGTCACTCAAAAAGTTATCTAATAAATAGATTTTCATGCTTATAGAATCACTTTGGAAGAAGGGAGGAGATTAGTTAAAGAAAGTGGTATTCTTGTGTTTCTGATAGGGAGGGGGTTGGAGGAATCAATCACAGATTCCTGCTCTAGGTCTTGCTTGCAAGACCTCCTTGGTGTTTTGGCTTTCCACCTTAACCTATAGGACCCTTCTCAAATTTAGGTACCCTGGTTTGTCTGGCCAACCCCACTTCTATCACAATTCCATCTACCAAGCTAACCTTGGTGCAATGCTCCAACTCTTCCTTAGCCCTTAATCAATCCTAAAGGCTAACCTATCCTCAACTCTCCATTAGTTCTTGCAGGGGTGTGGGAATGTCTTTAATGGATTCAAACCAACCTCCTAGGGTACTTGAAGCTTTAATGGATTGATATAGCATCAAGACCTGTATAGGATGTAGAGTGGTGTTTCTACAAGCTTTGTGTGTCATTAGATAGTCATTTTATTCATTTTCAAGCACTATTTGTAAATAAGTTGGATTCCACACTATTGTTGGTCTGAACTAGGCAGTCTTGAGAAAATGGAGGTTTAGATCACTTTCCCACCGTAAAAATTGTATGGCCCTTTGGGAATAGTGACTAGACTCCATGTGTGTAAATATGGTAGGATTTAGGGTTTGTGTGAACACAAGAGTTGTTGGCAAAGTCTTGCCCTAGGCGAGCCAGGAAGAGTCCGGCTAGGGAAGACAAGAAGTGCAGAGCACATAACTTGCAGGGGTGGCCAATTCTTGATAAATTTATTTTTGGAGGAGGTAGGCAAGTGTCTTACCTAGTTGCCACATGAAGGAGAAAGCTTCATCAGTTCAATTGATGTGAGAACAAGATGATAATTTGAAAACAGCCAGAAAATGGCTTAAAACCCTAGGAAATGACCATTTTCAAGTTTAAGCATTGTACAGACAGTTAAAGCTTAGGACCTCAAAAATATTTGAGAGGTGTTCATATGGGACAAGGACCTTGAAGAAAGATTGAGGTTGTCTTTTAAAATGTTTGAGTAATAACCAATTTTTTTGGTGATGGAGACCTAATTGGGGGTCATGGACTAGTAGCCTTCTTAACCCTAGATGAGGGTTTGGTGAAAGTGATGAAAAGGTGGAGTTTTGGTGAACCTTCAAGAACCCTAGGAGGTTGTTTTGAAGCCATTGAAGACATCTCTACACCCCTGCAAGGACTAATGGAGTGTTGAGGATAGATTAGCCTTTAGGGTAGATTAAGGGCTAAGGAAGAGTTGAAGCATTGCACCAAGGTTAACTTGGTAGATGGAATTGTGATAGAAGTGGGGTTGTCTAGATAGACCAGGGGTACCTAAACTTGAGAAAGGTCCTATAGGTTAAGGTGGTGAAACAAAACACCAAGGAGGTCTTGCAAGCAAGACCTAGAGCAGGAATCTGTGATTGATTCCTCCAACCCCCTCCCTATCACTCTTCTTCTTCATCATTGTCTTCTTGTTCTATACTGTTCTCCCTCAAAGCCTATATTTCTCTCAAGGCTATTGATCCTAGCACATGGCTTCTCTCTCCCTTCTCCATTTCCTCTCTTCCCTTGCTTTAGCCTGCTCTCTTGCTGCTTCTTGTTCTCGTCTTTCCCTTCTCTCCCTTTCCAAGGTTTCCCTCAACTCCTCCAACTCTCTTGCTAACTGATTTTTAGGTGCCATTGCTGATTCTTCAATCCCTAAAGGACCTACTTACTGCTCTGATATCACTATGATGTAGAGGATATGGGACTCAAAACAAAACTCAAAGGCTTGAAGGTTTTTTCAATGAAGTAATCTCAACCATGTTCTAAACAACGTTAAGGAAAGAAGCCTCAAAGTGCACTTATGACTCCAATATTTCTCCTATGGACCCAAACCCTTGGAATGCCCTTAAGGGACACCAAAAAACTTGTCTTGAATGTTTTCAAAGCCCTAAACCTCTGACTCAAACAAAAACCCACTTTTCCACCTTGACTAGGCTTCCAGCCAACTAGGCCTCCAATGGTGGTTTTTTTGACTTTTC
>VDFB02167215.1:0-39659 GCA_007258455.2 Sequoia sempervirens
TGATACCATTTGTTGGAACACGTTTGTTGTTGCGCTAAGATTGACCTATTAACGCCCGATACAAATGCCAGAGATAAATGAATCCATGGGAGGCGATTAGTCCATGTCATGAATCCAAAAGGAGACGTTATTGATTAGTCCAACAATCCCCCCCCAATGTCACTCGAAGGGATTCAAACCCACGATCACGACTCTGATGCCATTTGTTGAAACACATTTGTTGTTGCACCAAGATCGACCTGTTAACGCTTGATACAAAAGCTAAAGATAAACGGATCCATGGGAGACAGTTAGTCCATATCACAAATCCAAAGGAAGACACTGATGATTAGTCCAACAAAAATCTCATAGATGCATGTAACTATTTCAACTTTTGAAATAGAACATACACCATGAATTTATGTGGTGTGATAATTTACACATCACTCTATCTATTTAGATCTTTTGATGTGTAAATAAGACGAGAACATCCTACCTTCCTAAATTGAACTAACTCTAACTTTTTGAATTGACTCTTTAACCTTGTTGGAATCCATTCACTCTGAGGTGACCCCAACAATGCTATTCAATATAACCCAAGTGCCTCCATCTACTCCCTTGTGTTGATGACCATCAACATTAACCAGTTTGATCATGATCAAGTTAAAACCCAAAATCTTTGACCACATTAGTGTGGCACGTGCTTTTTCTCTATTCAAATGGGTTGCTTGATTAGGACCCCCCAAAAATGATATTTCGAAGGATTGGGTTCACACTAAATATTTTTTTTGTTTTGTTTTTTCTTCATACTTGAAAAGATTGAAAAGACAATGAGAATACCTAACGGAAGGGAATTTGGGTTGGAAATATTTTCCAAAGTACCACGATGATTTGTCATTAAATCAAATGTGGTTAAGACAATTCTTCATGATGAGGTTTGATTTTCAAACTTGATTCCTTTTGTCTTCAACTCAATACCTTTCAAATAAATTAATCATGACTTCAACTCAAGAACACAACTTTTAAAGTGATTAATAAGTTACTATTTTTTTATAGCCAATAACGTTAATATAAGTTGAATGGTAAAAATTATATATATGGATTTATTTTGATTTGTGCTCTTAATGTAATTATTATCATTTTTTATTTGAAAGTTGGTAAATATTATAATTATAATTTTAATATATGTTTATTTTCATTAATTTTTAAAGTTTAGATTTAATTTTTTCATATTTAGATCTATATTTAGAAAATTAAATATTGTTCAATTTTATAATTTGTAGAGATGATTTTAGCAATTTAAAATTCAAGTTTAAAATTTGGGTCTTAGATGATTCTCTCTAATTAACTATTATGCATCAAATGAAAAGTAAAAATATTCGAATTACATGTTAGGGTTTTGTATAATTGGACAAACCCTAATTCATTATTATGATCTAGGAATCTAGCACATATCAAGGAACATCAAAGCATTCTCTTGTAAGCTATTACATCAAGATCCTAAGCATATTACATAACTTCTTATTATTGTTTATCATTGTAACAAGCCATTAAATTGATATTTAAGCATTTGACGAAGGGAGAATCATCCTAACCTTGCTAGTTATTATTGTAGGTATAGATATCCCAATAAATCTTTGTTTGAAAGTGTAGAAGAATTATAGTCAATAGATTCATATCTGCATTCCAAGTTCAACATTGTGTGCCAAATTTAGATACACTATTAGGGAGATCAATTTCCCAACTGTAAAAGTGAACCACTACATCAAACATAAAAATGTCTTTATCTTGAGATGATTGTCTAGTTTATCTTTATTTTGGGTGTAGAGGCATATCAATTGGTAACATTTGTTGTGATAAAATCAAAGTCAAACTAAGAGCTTATGATCTATATTTTATTATTTAAATTTTATACATTTATTTTAGTATATATCAACTTTACAACTCTTAATCCTAGGATAACTATTTGATTATTACTTTAATTATTTATTCTTTATGACTTATGTAAATATTTGAATTTTGTTTTGTGAACTTAACATTCTTATAGTGCCATATGGGTTGAAGGTGATTCCTTAAATATAATCAACTATCTTCGTGGCACTCATAAGCCTAGTTGGAATGTGGACCAATTAATTAAAGATACTAAATCATGTTAATTTCTTGTGCAGAGACCTGCGTCTCTCACATTTTTCGAGAAGGAAACTCATTGGCAGATTTTTTTGCCAATGAGGTTGTCAGGTTAAATGAGTATCGTGCATGGGAGGAGAGCTTGATCCTTCCCAAGAAAGCTAGGATCTTAATAAGAAATGATGGCGTTGGCTGAGTTGATGTGGTGGCGGCATTTAATCTTTAGTACCAATTCTCGACTCACATGCTTTGTGGGCTTTGTTTGGATTGCTGGCATTCAGTTGAGTGATTATCGCAAGGGTTTTCTTCTTTTGATGTTTGAAGAGATGGGTGGCGATAGAAGTAGAATAGAGCCGCACTCTTGTGGGGGCCTGAGGAAGAAAAAGAAGCTATGGAAGATTCTTTGACACAAGAATTTTACGTCATTTTTAGAAAGATTGCATGGGCATGACCCAATTGCCTTGGCAGAATTTGTTTCCTACTGGCATAACCGCAAGCTTCAGATAAAGGGTCTGGAAGTGGATGTAAATGAGGAGCTAATTGTTACTGTGACTGGGATGCCGATGGTTGGTCGTAAGTTTTACAAGGACAAGAAGAGCAATGAGGAAGTGATGGCACAATTCTTTAAAGATGACGAATGAAAAAAATTGATTAAGATGGAAAGTTGGGGCTATGAGTGCAAATCCCTCAAGAAGATATGGACAAATGTTGTAGAGGTGCTAATGCATTATGTGACATTGGACAATAGGTTTACTGCTATCCTAGGCCACCATTTCACTCTTTTAAATCATTTCAGGCATGGTTTGTTTATCTCCTTTCCATTTTTTTTGTTGTCTTCCATGGAGGTTTTTGTTTATGCTCACTTAAAAAATAGGAGGGCTCTGGTCCTCTACGAGGGTCTCATTCTTTTAATCATGGAGCATGTTAAAGCTCTTCTCCCTACCCCTGCTATTAAGGGAAAGGAGAAGATTCCAAGTGAAATCTTCAGTTCGTCTGGTTCGAATACCAACATTGTTGATGAAGAGGAGTGGAATGAAGAGGATGATGATGGTTCCCTGGCCCCTGTGACTACCTCCTCGAAAAAAAGGAAGAAGGGTAGCCTTAAAATAAATCAAGCAGCTAAGCACCTTGTTTTGTCTAATAGTGAGGATACAGAGGTGGGCTCAGACGAGTCCTCTCCCAGGAATGTGGATTTGGCTGTTGCCTAGGGAGAAGCTGAAGGTGGAGGTAATGAGGAGGGTTTGTAGGAGAATGTGCTGGAAACTGAGGCCAAGGATAAGCCGAGGAGGGCATCCAAACACATTTCCAAATTGAAGAACTAGGCCTTGAAAGTTTTAGATAAGGACACCGAGGTGATTGGTGAGGAGAAGGTTTCTAGTGATAAGGCGGTGGAAATTGATGACTCCTCGGTTCGTAGCACGCTCAATGTGGAGCTGGAGGAGGAGAATAAGGGTCAAGATGAGGAGGATGCTAAGAGGAAGAGTGCTAAGTAGGAGCCTCTAAAGGTAATTCCCCTTTCTAAGGACTTTTCTTATCTCAATGATGATTCTACCTCAATGTTTGAGCTGCTGGACATGGAACTTTTAAGTTAGCTAAGTGGACTCTTCAGGAGTTTAATAAGGTTAACATTAAAATAAGGGGTTTGAAGGAGAACCTGAAGAATATACCGAAAGGCTCTATGCTGGATATTTTGATCGGCAGAATTGTGGACCTTGAGGGTTCCTTCCTTGACAAATCTCTGTGTGAAGAACAATTGGATGGTTTAGAATCCAAGATACTAGATACTAATGCGGGCATACATAAGCTTCTCCATGCATGTCACATTTTAGTGAAGAATAGTGCACACTCTTTGGAAGTTCTGTTCTGAAAGATTAGTGAGCTCAGGGAGGATCAATTATATTTTTCTGAGTTAATGGAGAAAGAGCGTTCGACCAAAGGAAAAGGAAAAAAAGGTGCAAAAGATGATTGTAAAGGCCATGTTGTTAGAGGGTTTGTTGATTGGAAAAATTCCTTTGAAGCTGAGAAGAAAGAGTTGCTAGACATGGTTGAAATGCATAGGAGCCAAGAGCTTGAGGTGGCCAACACCTTGAGCAGTATGAAATAGTGTTATGCTCTCTTATTGTCTATTGTCTATTTTCTGCTGGGTCTCAGTTTTTTTCTTGTTGTTTAGTTATTGTTGGGTGCTGCTGTTAGTTTACTATTTTATCTCTAGTGCAACACTCTATTTTTTTTGTTATTTTGGGTTATGGTATGCTACTGGTATCTTTATGTTGTATCTTTTAAGCAACATTTTGTTTTCTAAGTTGTAAAGGGTTTCGGGTCCCTTCAAAACCTATTTTTCCTGTATAATCAAAACATTCTTATAGTACCTAAGGTTTTGTCCTTAAGCTTTATTCCTACTATATTAGTGTTTTTAGATATGATAATTTTATTGTTTATCATTTATTTAGATCTAATTAATGTTTAGACCCACCCTCTATTATGTTCCATTATTATATCTTGATTAGGGTTAGAGGTTTCATTGTTGATATCTATTTAATTTGTACCCATCTCCCCTTGGATTACACATTCTCAAGTTTACAATTTTTAATCTTAGGGTATACATTTGATTATTACTTTATTATTTACCTCTTCTATGAATTATGTAAAGATTTGATTTATTTCTTCATTTTTGGTGAATCTAACATTCTTAAACTATCTTAGGCTATTTCCTTATTAGAGTAATCATGTATTAGCTAATAATTAATTAATATTTAATTGATTATTAGTCTAATGTATTCTCATGCACTTAAGCTAAACTTAGGAGTGATTTTTTATGTTAACTGAAGTGAACTATTATTAGATCATTCTATCTCATTTAATAGGATGTCGACACTTGTCATGATCTAATCCCTTTATCATTTAGGGTTGCTCCTATAAAGCACTCGAATCTCATTTATTATCTTGACCAAAGATCTCCTTGAAGATTCTTGAGGTTTATTTTGTAAGTATTTTCTAGTTGAGGATATAACAAATCATTGTTTGCAACTTTATTGCATGCAAGGTGTTTTTGTTCATTATTTGATCTTGCATCTTGTGTTTATTCAAAATTCTAATATGGTATCAGAGCATGCATTCAGTGAATCCCTTCTTGATTTATGAGGGTTTTCTTCAACTAAGGTTATAGGGCTTCAAATCTAAAATCTCAATTGTTTTTTTTTGTAAATTTTGGAGTTGGGTGATTTTTTGGTGCACTTTGGTGCAAAAAGGATCTCACCATTGTGTTCAAGAGGCTGATTTGATAAATTTGATATACAATTCACCCTATTTTGGTGTCAGGAGCTTCTGGAGAATTTTTTTCTACAGAGGTCATACAACCCTTGTATGACCTCTTGTGCATAAAAAAAAGTAGCTACCCCAAGTCATATGGGCAACCAATGGCCAGTTGCCCGAGGCTAATTTTTTTTTTGCAATTTTTGCAAGATTGGGAAAATCACGATAATTTTTTTCTTGGTTTTTGAAATTGGGAAAATGAGATATCATTGAAAAGTTGGTTTTGAGCACAATCCATTTGTGTTGTTTTTTTCACCATATTTTATCGTTAGTACATTTTATCACTTGTCAAAGTCAGAGGTGTTGTTTTCACTCCAAGCTCACAACTTTTGACCCATTTTTCCATTTTTTACAATTCTAGTGACGTTGGGACGATCTTTCAGAGCTCTTCATATTAGCTATCCATGTAATTTTCCTAGATTTGTCTCTAGGTATATTTTATTCAATTTTTTTTGTGTTTTCACATTCTAGTGAATTACTTGGATATTTTAGCTCTTGGAGACTTTCTATTTACGTGGGATGACTTGTTTTAGGTTGATATGTACATGTATTTCTAGCATTTTATCCTATTTTAGCATTGTAGACATATTTTGCATGCACTTTCTCTTTTATAAACACACTAAGATAAAGTTCCATTCTAGTGTATACTTTTTAGGGATTTCCGTACATCTTGTTGTGCCTTTTGTACTCACTCTATGTTATAAAGTGTCATGGGTGGGTTATGTAGTGCTTTTTTTTTCCCATCACACCTTTTTCAAGTGAGTGTTCCTTCCATGACAACATTGAATCCTAATGATTCTTACCTCATGCATGTCTTGCAAGTACTCTTTTCTACATGTTTAGATGTTCTTGGTTCTCCTTCATGCACTTCTTGGTGACACACAATTCTAGTGTACTTGTCTTGGCTCTCGCTTTCTACTTTATAGGGATTTCTTTTGTTGCTACTAATGCTTCATTGGTTTCATTTTTTGAGTGATCTATGTATCTAGTTCTTGTTCCTATGTACTAGGAAAATACATCGGTTGGTTACCCATGCATTTTGGTGAGATGGAGAATTTACCATATGGAAATTCATGGATTCCTATTTTTGGAGGCAACCTATTTTTACTGGATCAGTGTTCTTCAAACTATTGGTACTTGTGCCATTTGTATCTTCGAGTTTTATATGTTTTCCTTTGTTTTCCATCTAATTTGAGTAGTGTCGTTGGGGGCACTCATGCAAGTTCTTGTCTTCTTGATCCTAATCATCATCTATTTTAGAGGAGGTTCTTCATTTCAACATTATAATAGTCATCTTTCAACAGTTGTCTGCAACTTCTTCATGCTTGTGCGATGTTCTTCATGTTCATATTATTTTTGGGACATTATTTTGGAGGCTTTTCAATCCTTCATTCACCTTTCTCTTTTTTGGAGAGGAGTTATTCCCATGATTTTTTCTCCTTTTTTCTCCATTTGCGAGAGATTAGATTATTTGTACATGGGTACCTCATCAGGCCTTGTTTGCTAGGACCCATCATTCATTCTTTTATTTTTATGCATTTGATTTTTAGGGTATTTAGCTACTCACTAAGTTCATATTAAGGGGTTGTTAGAGTAATCATGCATTAGCTAACAATTAATTAATCTTTAATTGATTATTAGTCTAATTTATTCTTATGGACTTAAGCTAAACTTAGGAGTGCTTTTTTATGTTAACTAAAGTGAGTTATTATTAGATCATTTTGTCTCATCACATAGGATGTTAACATTTGTCATGATCTAAGCCCTTTATCATTTAGGGTTGCTCCTATAAAACACTCAATTCTAATTGTATTATCTTGATTGGAGATCTCCTTAAAGATTCTTGAGGTTTATTTTGTAAGTATTTTCTTGTTGAGGAATATAAAATATTTATTTTGTAGAGCTCTTGCATGGAAGGTGTTTTTTTTCACTGTTTGATCTTGCATCTCATGGTTATTCACAATTCTAACAATCATTAGGGTTTATTCCTAATATATTAGGGTTGTTAGACATTATAGTTTTATTTTTATTTATCATTTATTTATATCTAATTATGGTTTGGATTCACACTTTCTTGTGTTATATTATTATATATTGATTAGGGTTATGGGTTCATAGTTGATATCTATTTGATTCATACCCACCCCCCTTGGATTTCACATTCTTGCTAGATCATTCATCATGAATTTTCATATGTCATTACCTTTAACATTTCTCCATGTGTTCCTTTCAAGTTTTGTTGTGTTTTTAAATATCATTAGTGGTATGCTCCTTTCATCCTTGATGCATTAATGTACTTTTATGCTTGATCAAAAACATGATTTTATTTCATTCAAAGAGTTGGCTAGTGATTTTCCTTCTCTTTTGGATATATTTGTTTCACTCTTGTATGTACTTTACCTTATACCTTTCCTATAACTAATGATCATGAGGCACATTGTGATTTTTTACCTTTAACCACTTATTCATCATTGCATGGTGATTTATTACATGATGATAACATGAATTATGGTGATAGTTCATTATATTTTCATGCAAATACTAATAATGATAGGATGATATTATCTTCTTGAGTATGTAGTTATTTCATGACAACTTTCATGGTTCCAGTGATGTGTCTTTATATGCTAAGTCATTCTTGCTCATTCTTGACCATTATCCCCCCATGCTCTATCAAAGTCCTTAGTTAACAATGATAAAAAGTTCCAAACAACTCATATCAACACACTAGCATTCCAACTCATAGTCTTCATATAGTCTACCTTTTCCAAATGACCACCTATCATCATTCATCATGGGAAATACAAGTTATATACAAAATTTAAATGCAAGTTAAATTCTTTGTAGTCCTAGTGCACAAGCTCAAGATTATGCTCCAAAATCCATTGACCCTTGTCGCAACTCCTAAATGTACTAAAAAATATTTTCTTTCTATCTTGTTTCGATTTTCCTTTCTTCTTATGACATGTTTTTATTTCCATTCCACATTTTCTTGTTTCCTTCATATTTACTCTTTCCCTTGATTGTTAATTTTTATTTTCCACTTTTTTTTACTTTCCATATCATTTTATTTTCCAATTATTATTACTTGTATTATTATTTGTATCTTTGTCATATTTGGTTGTCCTACTTTCTATGAATGAATTAGAAACATGATGATCCACATAAAATAACCATTAATATTATTTACCACTAGTAATATTGATTATTTTTGCATAGCTTGGTGTAATTTTAATCATTCTCTTCATTTGATTTTATTATTGTTTTTTATCCTCTCATCATTGCACCTTTGCTTGTTCCTTCTACTCTTCACCTATATATTTATTCCTCATTTTTGGCAATATTTTCCTTCTTCTCTTAGGGGAATCTCTTCTCTTCTCCCCATTTTCTTGGAGTAATGATCCTAACAACATCCTCCTTTTCAATGTCCATTCACTCCATCCCATTTACCTTTTCACCACTTATGGGAGCATAAACTTGATGCTCCGTATTTATCCTTAATCACTTAGGGGAATATGATCCTTGCTTCCCTTGTGATTTCTAATATTTTGTCTCTTATGGGTATGAACTAAATATTCCACCATAATTTTACCATATCCTCTCATCAAACATCTTTCTTCAATTTGACTACTCCATCATCTTTGTTCTTTACTAGTCAAATTCAGGGGGGTATGTATCCTAAATCTCTCACCCACACTCTCTTTTCAATATTTGACCATGAACACATTCCCATCATTATCCCTTGATCATGACCATATTCATATCCCTAACCCTTGAATATAACCACATAAATATCCTTAATCCTTGACCATGATGATGATTAATTTTTTCCCATCACTTTGGACTATGCCAAGCCTATTATCCTATTAGGTGGTTACCTTATAATTATTGATGACTTCATCAATATATAATTTCTAGTTATAGCTTGGGTGACAACCTTAAATCTATTTATATAGTTTTAATTATAGCTAGGCAACCTATAGTTAGAGTGGTAATCACCAAATAGACAAGGGTGACAATTGCCAAATAGCTAAAGGTGGAAAATGCCAAATAGAAAAGGGTGGCAACTTCAAAGCCATTTATCTAGTTTTATTTTTTATTTTTTACTTTTGTTTATTGTTGCTGTCAGCACCTTTCACTATTGGCCTAGCTTGGAATTATTCATGGGTGGTTTTCTTATAAACCTTATCATCATTTCTAGTCTCCAATTCCATTGCTCAATATCTAGTATCTAGTTTCCTCGTGCCAAGGTGTTCTTCCTCTTTATATTGTTGATCATTCTTACACTTCATTTCTTTAGTTCTTCTTGGAGTGGATATTCGTAGACCTCTCCCCCAAAATAATATGCTTAAATTTTTGTGGGTTACTTTTGGAATTTCCTCTAGAATTCATGGTATATTAATATTTAGATCATATACATTTCCATCATAATATATATCCAAGTATGAATTTTATTTACATGTGGTTTCTTTTTGTTTTCATTGTGTTTATTAGTCTAGTTTCCTTTTGTTGGCATCTATTAACCATTTTTTCCATGGATGCCTTGTAGGAACATGTACATGAACAAGAAAGAGGAATCTAGAATTCAAGTGAAAGACTAATATCTCTCCTTTTGGTAACAAGTATCATTTATATTTGAAGATATTTATTGTACTCTAATTTAGTTGACATCCTCCTCTTGTAAGTTATAAGCCTACCAAAGTGACATAAAAATATAAGTATACAAATTGTATAGTGTACAATTTACTTATGTTTTACACTCATTTTAGCTTATGCTTTCTTGTGATTTTGAACCTTGTTTTAATCCTCTTTGTCTCCTTCCTATGTCTAGCCCTAGTTTTCCATTGTCATCCTAACCAATTTTTTATGTGTGTTTTAAAAAAATTAACACTTTCTCTCTTTTATTTTCATTTCCCTAGGTTTTTTACCCCTTTTCATATCCTACTACCCCTTCCTTGTACTTGTTCTACATTTTTCCCTTTAACCAAATCAATTAACTAGATTCTTTCTCTTAAGTCTAGTGTAGAATCACCTCTTTTGGAAACCTAAATCATGCATATTGAAGCTTAAATTAAGCCATAACCACCAATTTCAGATAGGTTCCTTTACCCTTGATTTTTCATAAAAAAATGAACCTCTTTAAGCTCATGGACCAATTCTTAGCCATAGGTGTTATCTAGTCATCTTGGTATTTTTCATCAATTAGAGCCCATATTTAATATAATTGGATTTCTTAGGGTGATCTAGCTTCTCTCCCTAAATCCCCTCTAAAAATTCATAAATTTGGGCTTCCCTTATCTCATTTTAACAAAGTAGCTACTAAGTTTTCACTTGAGAGAAATTGTTGAGCTATTTTCTTTGAAGGAGAGAGGGTTTGTTATTTTTTGAGCAAAAGGAAAAAGCCTGTAGATTATATTAATATTTATAAATAATTACATCATATGGTATAGAGTAGCTGAACATAACCAACAAAAACCATTAAAGCTGTTATCTATCTCCCCTCCCCTATATGCCATTGAAAATTTACTGTTCTTAAAATTTACCATGAGTGTAGACAAATCGTCACATAGTAGTTACCATATCGGGCCATCAGTGAGACAACCACAAACCTCTCACTTATCTATTTGAGTTGCTTTGATGAGTGTAATACCCACCAAACCAACCAATCATCGAAGAATCAGTGAGACAAGAGACAGTGTCTCACCGATCACTCATTGTCCCACTGAAATAGGCTCCTTAAAGTATACCATTGACCAAGTCCATCGCCACATTAGGGAGACACCATATTGCTTCCCACTAATACAAACAAGTCCTGTTGATGTCCTCTTTACTATTGAAAAGGTTCACCATGTATTAGCATATCAACGAGACAACAAATTGACTCCCATCGATATGAGGATGTCATACCAATGAGGATCACACCGGTCGATGTGGTCCCCACTACCAAGTCAACACCAACTACTGCTCCCCACCTATCAACAATGGTCCCACCATAGTTTTCGGTCCATCACCAAGACACAGTGGAGAGCCCCACCGATAGTATAGTGACCCATCGACAAGAAAGCATTATCGTTCTATTGATAAGACAAAACATATGGTCTTGCTGATAGAGAAAACTTACGTCGATAGAACATGACAGTGACCCGATAAAGACCATCAAACCATTGATGGGATTAAAGAAAAGGTCCCACTGACAAGAGTACATCCCACCAAAGAAACACTTGACAACAAAAGAGTGATATCGGTCCATCGAGGGGACTCTAAACAAGGTCCCACCAATGGAGCACAGTCTGGCCGATCAAAGGAAGAGAATAACACAATGCTACCAATATCAATCTAGTAAGTTGAGACACATTTCCAATCTAGAAGAAGTGCATCTTGACACATGAACCAAATAGGAATTTGATAAATAACTATGGCATATTTTATGTTGAAATTTAGAGTGCTAAAACATAAGATGACCATCCACTGTAGCATACTTTATGATAAACTTTAGAATATTGAACAATAAGCTAACTATCCGCCTACCACATGTGTATTAAGATTTCTTGGTCTGTACCACGCTTCCCTTTTTGATGACATAATGTATATATGTGTATATTTAACAAAATTCACCTTTTGTGCCTTTAGACTATTCCAGATTTAAAGCATCTTGGTGTGCAATTTCCTCCAACTGAGGGCGTTCTTTGATTCGACTAATGTCTCAGGCTAGAAAATTTTCCTAATTATTACATCCCATATTTGTTAAGTAATCTACTAACTTGTTACCTTCACGATATGTGTGAGTGATTTGGTAATTCTGAAAATTTTCTAGCAAAGACCAAGCTCTTTGAAGAATGTAACCTAAACTCTAATTTTGAATGTTTTACTTTGAAAGCATTAATAATCAATGAAGAATCACCTTCAATATGCAATTTTGCAATGTCAAGCTTCAATGCAATCTCCAATCCTATCAAAAGTGCTTTTAACTCTACGAGATTGTTGGAACCTTTTGGGAGATGATTAGAACAAACTGCTATTACCTTTCCCCTTGAATCTATTAAACATATACATGCCCCTAACTCCCATGGATTTCCTTTTGAGGCACCATCAAAATTCAATTTTATGAAGCCATCCTGGGGTGCCTTCCATTTAACATGCTTCCTATCACTCTTCACAGAATGCAAATTTAATAGACTGCCCAGAAATGACAACATTAAACTCTTCCAGTTGTGTAGAATCAGGTCATCCCAACTTGTAAAAACTAAACTAATACCCTTATGCTTTTGAACACTTGAATTTACAGTCTCAGAAATTTCCTTCTCAATTTTTGCATTTACTAAATTAGTTGATGAAGATACTTTCTTGAAAATGCACAAGTTACGCTCCCACCATAAATTCCATATGACTAAAGTTGGAACCACTTGCCAAATACACACAAAAAAGGAATATTTAAATAAAATTGGCCAACTTTGAAACCAATCCCACAAAGAATTTGGCAAAGGAGTATAAAAGTTAAGCTTGATCATAACAAAGGCCCAACACTATTGCGCAAAACTACATTTAATAAACAAATGATCTACATCTTCTAGCTCCTCATCACATAATGGGAACTTAAAAGGGTCTTATATTTTTAGCTTCGTTAGTTGGTCACCAGTTAGAATTCTCTTCCTTAATGCCAACCAAACAAAACTCCCAGCCTTAGGTAGAATTTTGTTGTTCCAACCAAATGAATAAGCCCTTTGAGGAGCTAGTTGACCTATTTTCTGACTTAGAGCCTTGTAACCTTGCTTAATTATGTAATACAATCTTTTGAAGCTTCCCAAACAAGTCTGTCAAGCTTTGAAGAAAGAAAAACCACACATTCATTTAATATTTTTTGAATCCCATTACACTAATGTATAGAAAGAGAAGGATCTGAGATGTTCTTCCAAATAAATTTTCCTATTACATCTTCAACTGATTGCACATAATCCAAAAAATTTTCCCCCCATGCCTCCTTTAAAGTTACCATTGCATGGATTAAATCAGGGTTATTCTGCAAAGGAGGATTCCCATTCCAAGAATCATTCCAAAATTTGACACTCCTACTATTATTTACCTCCCATGAAATGTATGTAGTAATTAATTTCCTACAGGAAATTAGAAAATTCCACATAGCCGATCCTTTTGGGGGATTAGAGATGGTAAGAATTCTTGAGGGATTCAAGTTATCCAAATATTTCACTTGCATAATTTTGCATCATTTAGCCTTTGGATTTACATACATTTTCCAAACAAGTTTTGCACCAAATGCTTTATTCCTATTTGCTATGTTGTGGATTCCAGCCCCACCTTGACATTTGTCTCATGCCATGCCCTTTAATGAAATTAGTGGCACCTTCTTTTGTTCATCAATATTTCCTTTCCAGATGAAGCATCTAATAACTTTCTCAATTTTTTTTATCACTGATTGTGGAGCTTTGAGAACTACTAGAAAATAATTAGGATTTGAGGACAAGATTGCTTTTACCAAAAGAATTCTCCCTGAAAAAGATAGCCATTTGGCCTTCCATAATAGGATCCTTGACTTTAATCTTTCTATTACTTTCACCCAATATGCTGCCTTGTTTGGACTCGAGAAAAAAGGAATCCCTAAATAAGTACATGGTAAGACAACTTGTTGAAATCCAATAATTTTGACTATCTTTTTTCCTATCTCCTCCTGTGTGTTAAGAATGTAAACTTTTGACTTTGAAGCATGTATTGTTTGTCCTGATGTTGAAGAATATTTATCTAGGACTTCTTTAATTTGTTTTTCTTATGTAATGGTGGCTTTCCCAAAAAAATTAGTGTCATCTGCAAAAAGAGAATGTGTGACTACTAAACCTGAGTTTTTAATTTGGATCCCCCTCCAAAGCCCCTAAGAATGTTTGCTAATAATGAACCTGCTCAATGCCTCGACCATGATTATAAACATGAAAGGTGAAAGCGGGTCCCCTTGCCTAACACCTTGTGATGCACTAAAGAAACTAGTGGGAAATCCATTGAGTATGATTGAAAAATTTTCCCCTAAAAGATATGATAGTATCCATCTGCACCATCTTGCACTAAATCCAAACTTTGCAAGCACTTTTTTCAAGAACTTCCAATTAACTTTGTCATAAGCCTTCATCATGTCCAACTTGACAATGATGGAAGGAGCATTAGTAGTAGAAATTGAGTGTAAAGCTTCATGGGATACAATAGCCCCTTCAAAAGTTTCTCTTCCCGAAACAAACCCACCCTACTCTTGGGAAATGATCTTTGGTATAATGGGTTGCAACCTCAAATAGATTGCCTTAGTAAAGATCTTATAAATTGTATCGGTCTATATTTTGCAAATGTTTTAGGATCCCTAACTTTGGGAAAAAATTCTGTATTTGTTACATTGAAATGTTTTAGCATTGTACCCATTCTTCTTGATTCTTCAAGTGCCCACAACAAATCAAAGCACAAAATATCCTATCATTTTTGGAATAAGGGGGTAGTAAAACCATCCGGAGCCAAAGAGAAAACAACTTTTTTAACCCCCTCTAACGAGAATGGTCTCATCAAAGATTCATTATCCCTTTCAGTAACAATTTGCATAATTGCTTCCAAAATTTCTGCTTCATCTTTATCATTTTGTTCTCTTCTGTCCTAAGGTGCAGATAAGAGTTCATAATAGAATCTAACACTCTCTACTTATATCTTCTTCCTTAGTAAGCCAATTTCTAGTCAAAATCTCCTAGATAGACTGAATGACTTTGGTAGCCCTTTTAATCTGAGTAGAAGCATGGAAATACTTGGTATTATGATCACCCTCCCTCAACCACAACTCCCTTGACTTTTGCCTCTAGTATATCTCTTCTCTTGCACATAATTCTTCCCACTCCTCTTGCAATTTCTTTTGTTTATCATATGAGAAATCATCCATACCATGTTGAATAATTTTTTCATGCACATCTTCTAGTTCTTTACGAATTAACTCTTTTTCATGAAAAATGATCTTGAAAACCTCTTTATTCCATTTTATGAGTTGCTACTTAATGTGCATTAAATTTTTACACAGCTAAAACATCATTGTGCCATGTTCATACAGAGCCATAGTCCACCAATGATGAATCAAATCCATAAAGTGGGGATGCCTAAGCCACATACTCTCAAACTTAAGAGAATATTTAATTCTCGGACATGAGACATTTGAGAGGTTGAGAGAGATTGCATAATGATTGGAATTTGGAAAAGGAAAGATCTCTAATACTAAATTATGCTATGAGCTGAACCAGTTAGATGAGACAAGATATCTGTGCAGCCTTACCACTATCTAAAGAAATCCTTTCCTTCTATTTTTCCATGTAAAATTTCCCTTAGTTGGAATAATATCCCTCAAAGCATTAGTGCTGATGAATGTGCTAAAATATTCCATTACTTTAGGTGGGGGACTAATGCCCCCTTTCTTTTCTTGTAGTGAAGTAATATCATTAAATTCTCCTACCAGTATAAATTTTTCATCCCCTAAATCAATTAATACTTGTGTGATTTGATCCCACAAATTTTTCTTATCAGAAGTGGAGGATGGCCCATAAATGTTAAGCAGCCAAAATTTTAAGTCAAATTTTGTTATTTCCAACAATTGCCAATTATTCTCATTTTTGCTTGACATCACACTTATTGAATTTGGATTCCATAAATCCACTAGCCCCCTTGATGCACCTTGAGCAGGTGAGTGCACTGATTTCCACAGCTACCATTTTTGTATTGTAGCTTCATATGTGACTGTTGAAGTTTTTGTTTCCTGAAGAATCACAATATCAGCTTCGCACCGGTCCACTTGACATTTGATGTGAGTGTGTTTGTCAGGGGCATTAATTCCCTTAAAATTCTATGATATGATTTTCATTGTGCGCGAGGAGAGTAACATGCTCTCCTTGAGCGCTTATTCGTTGAGTTTGTAATTGAATCATATAATGTCTTTTGGACTCCTGCATGTATTTCCTCCTGTAGCTTTGTAAGCTTTAATTTGCGACCTCTCTTTCCTGAATTTTTTTTTGTCATTGATTGGCATGGGGTTTGAGATACAGATAAGGATTGTGAATAATCAAACTCTACATCATCATGCCTTAGTAATTGATCAGTTTCAGTCAATGGAGAATTATTTTTCTGAACATTTTGAGTTGATGTCTTTGATATATTGCTATTGATTACCCCCTTGTCTTTTGCAATGTTGCAATCCCAGAAATCCCCTTCTTCTGCAATTACATCTACTATTTCATCAACTATTTCTGAGCCAACTGATAGAAAGATCTTCTTTGCTAAAACTTCCAACTCTGTGTCACTAGCCTTCTCATTGTTCTTTGAGATTTCATGCAGTTGTATCCATTCTGAGCCAAGAGAAAGATCCTTTGCTTGGGTCAGAATTACTTCTTGTTTTTCCATTTTACTAGCTAGTATAAGTGACCTTGAGTCTTGAAACATCAATTTCCTGACTACAACATCCAATTGATGTTCAAAAATAGGTAGAGATAGGGAATATAAATTTAGAATGTAGCTCATGTTCAACTTTCCCAGTATATCTAGTTTTTTAGAAAAATCTATGGACACTAAAAATTGCTTTGCGCTCATGATTGGTGATAAGCCATTTTTATTTATTCTTCCTCCCATTATCGGCTCCTTAAATCCTTGTTGTTTAGATTTTGGAATAATTTGATTTCTGCAACTCTTAAGCACTGCCTCTAAATGGTGTGTAGTTGTTGAAACCCGCTGACTCAAGTTTGTGCCCTGCCCCTATTTTTCCAGATATGAGCTCGATTTTGTGTAATATCCATTTTTGTACATTCAGAAGCAAAATTCCCTAACATATGACATTGAGCACATGCATTCTGAGGGGTTTTAATGATTAACTCTTGTAACCATTTTCCAAATTTGGATGTTATCTCTATGTGCGTTGGAAGCTTCTTTGTTGTGTCTAGCAATACACACAACCTGAATGGATTTGATGGGTTATTGAAGAAAGGAAAATCATGCTTAAGAAAGATTCCTATCTGGTTAGCCATGATTTCTAGAAAATTCAACTCCCTATATTCCAATGGTAATGCATGCATTTGGAACCAAAAAGGAATAAAACAAGCAACAAAATCCTCATATTTGAAATTTGGAGTCCAATGTTGCATGTATAAACCAGATCCTTGAAATGAACATGATTTGATCTTTAAAACCTCATCTTTGCAAGTTTTGTTAGAAAATAGAACAATAAAAATTCCTTTACCCTAATCTAGATAGAAAATTTTTATAGCTCCTTCCCATTCATCAAATATTAAATCCTTTAATTTTTCTAAATCTAGGGTAAGGTTCCAGAACTTACATATTAGGGCTTTTTCACTTAGATCTTTAACTTGCAACTGCAACAAATGCTCTGGAAATGTGACCTTGATGATTCCTTGCTGCTATAGAGGTATATCCTTATCCACCTTCTTGGAGACATCAACCCCTTCTTTAGAAATTACAATGTGGTTTTCTTAGCTCTCTTTTTGCACTCCTTTCCTCCTCCATTCTTTTCTTTGTTGGTTTTTTCCTATTTTCGTTTTGGCCCTTGATCCCTTTCTTCTATTTAGCCTGCCTTGAAATTTTGACCATTGTCTCTGTGTAGATGTTACCTTCTGATTAGACCGACGCATGTGTTGACCACCCGTGTTCTTTTCATTTTCATCATGATGGTTGAAAACCTAACTCTCTAGATGTTGATGATTTTGATGTTGAAAACCCTTTTCTTCTCCATTAATTCCTCTTACCTGTCTAGATGAGAAATTTTCCTTTGAATGCTCTGTGTGTGAGAAATTTGATATGAAGAAATCTCCACTATGTTGTCTTTCAGTAGATGATGCCTTCTGATTGTGATAACGCGTGTGCTAAGCACCCATGTTCTTTTCATTTTCATGCCACTATGGATGTTGTTGATTTTTCTATTGAAAGTCATTTTCTTCACCAGTAACTCCTCTTGCATGTCTAGAAGGGATATTTTCCTTTGACTATCCAAAAACCCTATTAGATGAAGGTTTCTACTAGCATTCTGTTGACCTTAAATCCTTTTTGTAATCTGCATAGAAGCGATCAAAATATCTTCTATCTTTCTCTGGAAACACTTCCTCTTCACATATATCCAAGATCGGTTGCTTGCATTTATCCAAATGCCTATTGTGGCATAGAAAATTGGACACTCTTCATAAAAGAGACAATTTCATGCTTAATTTAGACCTACTTTTGAGTACTCCTGCATTATTCATTCTTCAAAACAACATTTATAGGCCCCTAAGACCCATTATTCTTGATCTAGAGGCTTGTTTCACTTAAAAAATCACGTAAATCCTGAAAAACAACACTCAATTCATTCATATCCTGAAAACCCACCTTCAAAAACCACTAGTGGGACCCATTCACCAAGGGTGGCGAATGAGTCCCTTTTGAGAGAAATTTCAATTTTGAACAGGAATTTAATCAATTCAACTTAATTTTTTGGTGGATGTCAACTTCTTAGGTCTAAATAATGGGAAAATTAGGTGTTGATGCCTATAAATACACATTTTAGGTCATTTTTCACATCTCTCTTAGTAATTTTTACAAAGCAATTTCAAAAGTCAAGTATTAGGAGTCTTCCACAATAAGTTTTATTTGCATTTTCTACAACAAAGTTGAAGCTTTAGGTCAGAAAACTAAGGGTTTTTGTAGGTCTTCAAGCTCACTTCTCATTCAAGATCCAACATTGCAAAGAGTTGATGATGGATGCCTATGGTGAATCATGGAGAAATCTAGGTTGAGGAGATGCAACTAGCCATCAATCACACCTAAAGACTTGTTTTCAAAGTGATTCCATCTTCCATCTTCTCTCTATCTTCAGATTAAGGTTTGCATTACATTTGCATGTCATTTAAATTCATGTGATATGTTGTAGGGTTTCTAGGGTTGAAGTCTTGCATCATTCAAATCATATTTGCACATCTTATTCTAACACAATGGAATAGGGTTTTGTCATACTTCAGATTTTCCTAGTCTTTAACACACTTAAGGCTAAGGTTTTATGCAAATTTTTATCCATTCAAGGTTTGATTACCCAATTAGGGGTTTGACCAAGGAAAACCACCCATTAGACAAAAAAATTTAAGCTATTTAGCAGGTATTTTTTGAGATCCCGATCCAGATTCTCGTCAAGAAGTGTTGTACAAGTGATAAGGTGCAAGACTGAGATTTGAATTTGCAGAAAACTGAAAAAAGGACTAATTCACCATGGATGGAAAATGAGTCCCATTTGAGGTGGTTGACAAAGTTAATTGTAGATTCCAGTACCCAGTGAGCAGAAACTAGTTTCTGGGTAGAAAACCCTATCCTAGGACTGATTCGCCCAAGGTGGCGAATGAGTCCCAATCAACCTAAAAGTTAGATTTTCTAGATTTCCATAGTGTTTTCTAGTCTCCACTAGTCTTACAAGTGGACACATTCTGAATTACAACTTTTTGTTCAGTTTCATTTGCATTTTTTATCATCTTTTAAAGCTTTTTGCAAATGTCACTGTGTTTTCAAGCATTGCATATTTCATTAGTTTTACATTAATAATCAATCAATTTCATCACTTAGTTGCATTTAGATTATTGCATTTAGTCATAATTCCATCATACATTCCTTTATTTGAGTGAACCACCTCAATTTTAGTGTTCTATCTCTCTCCTTTTAGGTGAAAAACCCTAAGAGTGCAAGAGAAGTCCATAGAACCACAAAATTGATGGTTCATTTTGGTGAACCTGCATGTTGAACATTATCTTTATGATTTGCATTGAAATTTGCATCCTAGGACTCAATAGCATTATCTTTTGCATTGCTTTTGCATCTTAGGACTTCTTTAAATTGCATTAGTGAAACTATCATTTATAGGCCATTATTGCATTTCCTTTCATCACATCATTCCAAAATTCTACATTTTTAGTCTTTATCTACACTGTACAGACCTGAACACATAGATAAAACTCAAAAAAAAAAAAAAACATTAAAAATACCTCTCTTGGGACTCATTCGCCACCTTGGGTGAATCAGTCCCAGTGCACTTTTTGCATCAGTATTTTCAAAATTCAGTTTCCTGCTTTGTACTTTTCTATTTTCTGCCGTTCCTTTTCTGTTTTAGTTCAGTTACTTTATGTTACATCTAAATCATTTTCATAAGCATCATTTCCTTTCATGGAATTTATGGATATAGTCTCATGTTTTTGCACGTTTCCTTTTTAGCATTAGTTCCTAGTTCTTTTAAATCAAATTCATCAATACATAGAAATAATAAAAAACCACAAACATCAAACTAACCTTTCAAACAAATGATTCAATTCAGAAATACCATCTCATCCAAGCCTCTTAGTAGTGATGATGTAGACAAGTTAGATGAAGTTTTTCAAGACTTTATCTCACCCACTTCATCCTCTAAAGCTTTCCATGAGAAACCTCAACCAATTGATGATAACCTACCCCTCAAACCTTTTAGTAGTGATGAACTTGACTTGTTAGATGAAGCCCTTAAGGACTTCATCTCATCTATGTCATCTACTAAGGTTTGTTATGACCAACCTACAACAAAGAACATTAATGACTCTAAAGCTTTCCATGAGAAATCTCAAACAATTAACAATAACTTACCCCTCAAACCTTTTAGTTGTAATGCCCTGGATATGTTAGATGAGGCCCTTCAGGACTTCGTCTCGTCTAAGTCATCTATTAAGGTTTATTGTGAACAGTATAAAACTAAGGACGTTAATGTGATTCAACCTCAACTCATTCTTTACCCACCCTCACATAAACTACATCCTTCTAATAAACTTGAGTTCACTCTTTACCCACCTAAAATTGATGTGTTGCAGCAATCTAGTAATATTACTTTTGCTCATACATATAATACCCAAAACAATTCACAACCACCACAACCAACCCCACCCTCTTTACCTTTACCTAATCCACCTAGTGCTCCTCTCTTTCCCTCACATACAAAGGAGTATGATCTTGTTGAACAACTCAAGAATACTCCTGTAAAGATTTCCCTTTGGGATTTACTTTAGAACTCACCAAATTACCACAATATTCTTCAAATAGCCTTACAACACATTGTGGTTCCTCCTAGTACAACTCCAAATGATGTGGAAGCTTTAACACATGGAATGAATAAAGTTAATGTAGACATTACTTTCCATCAACACCAGCTCCCTCCTTTAGAGTTGCAAAAAAAAAATGAAGCCTTTATGATAATTGCTCAATTCTATCGAATAGGTATCAAAAGAACCCTCATTGATAATGGTTCTACCCTTAATGTTTGTAGTGTGAATCTCCTTGATAGATTGTGTGTTGACAAGTCACAAATAAAACCCGATTCCTTATCCATTCGAGGATTTGACAATACAACAAAGAAATTGCTCGGTGTAATTTCTTTGCCCATTACAATTGGGGTGGCTACTATCAAAACTCCTATTCATGTCATGCCTTATGATCTTTCATATAATCTTCTTTTAGGTAGACCATAGATTCATGAGATGAACGTAGTTCCTTCAACCCTTCATTGCATAATGAAATATGTCTATAACAACATTTATCAAGTTGAAATAGACCTTGAGCTTGAAAGTTGCTTACACCTTGAAAAAGGAACCACAAGTCCTCTAAGTAGATTAATCCCAACGTCTAATATCGAACCTCTCGAAATTGGACAACAAGATGAGGAATCGGTTTCAAAATTATTTGGTGATGATTAGGGATCCTTAGAATTCACACCTTCATTTATGGGTGAATACATAATCAAACAAAAGAAAGATGAGAAACTAGAACAACCAACTGTCATGTCAATTGAAAATTCTGAAAAATCTTCTCAAACATCTATCTCCTCTACTTTGGATGAAACTAAAACATACACAACAAATTTTGATGAGATAGATTATCAACATCTACCTAATCCAAAAGAAATGGAAAGAATTTATGGAAAAGGTTATGAACTTGTGAAAAATTTGGGACATACCGGAAAAGGATGTGGAAAGCATGAACAAGGTATTTGTGTCCCTTTAGAACCTAATACACAAGAGACAAAAATTGGATTGGGATATTATTTTTCTAAGACGACAAAAGCTACTCAATGACCATCTTTGAACATCAACACTATTACATGTCAACCAAAACACAAACTCACAATCAGACATCCTAAATTGCTTGATATGAACTTATCACCATCATGGCAGTATGTTGATAGTGATGAAACTCTAAATTTTTTTTTAGGAGTTTATGATAACACATCCTCTACTACTCCCATGAAACGAGTTACTTGTGTTGTGATAGTTACCAAGCAAAAAGACAGTGATATCCCTGAAGAACCATATGATCCTGATGTTCTTAAGTCTAATGCACTCCCATTAGGAGATATAATTGATGTGCCAATGGACGTAGATGATAAAGAAAAAATTATTAAAATTGGGAAGTGCCTTGATGATGAAGAACAAGAAGACACTACAACTTTACTTCATGATTTTCCTAATAAAATTGCTTGGAAATACTCTGATATGCCAGGAATTGACCCAAAAATTGTGACACACAACATTGCTCTTGCTAAAAATGCTAAACCTATTCGCCAAAAGATACAAAAAATGCACCCTAACATAGCCTTGCATGTTAAAGCAAAGCTTGATAAACTCCTTGATGCAGACTTCATTCGACCTATTGATTATTCTCCTTGGATCTCAAACATTGCCGCAGTTGCTAAACCCGATAATCATATTAGGGTATGCAAAAATTTTCGTGATTTGAATAAAGCCTCTTTAAAAGATGACTTTTCGCTTCGTAATATTGAAATGATCATGGATTCAACTGCTGGACATGATTTGTTGTCATTCATGGATGAATTTTCTGGTTATAATTGAATCCTTATCAACCCTCAAGATCAATACAAAACTGCATTTACAACTGTTTGGGGAACGCTTTGTTGGGTTGTGATGCATTTCGGTTTAAAGAATGCCGACGCAACTTATCAATGAGCAATGAACTTGATATTTCACAATTACATACATAAAATACTGGAAGATTATGTTGATATCCTTGCTAAATCCTTAACAAGACAAGACAATGTAAATCTTCTTCGAAAATCTTTGAATGAATACGTAAATATAATATGTGCTTAAATACGAAAAAGTGTGTCTTTGGCGTAGATAGTGGGAAACTTTTGGGGTTCGTCATATCTCACAGAGGAATTGAGGTGGACGCAAAGAAAATTGATGCCATTATTAGCATGCCACCTCCTAAAAACATTTCTCAATTGCGCACATTACAAGGCCGAATTCAAGCTATCCGTCGTTTCATAGCATCTTTAGCCGATCACACATTACCCTTCAAACATCTCCTCAAAGAGGATGTACACTTTGTTTGGAATGAGGATTGTAAACAGGCTTTTGAGAGTTTAAAGGAATACCTTGCAACTCCACCTATTTTACAACCCGATGTGCCAATCAAACCATTTATTCTATACATAGCCGCATCAGCCCATGCTTTGGCAGCATTATTGGCTCAGCAAGATGATCATGGAAAAGAACATCATGTTTATTACATTATTCAAACTTTAATTGATTATGAAACTCGATACTCACCAATTGAAAAACAATGTTTAGATCTTGTATTCGCTACTAGTAAATTGTGACATTATTTACTAAATGCTGAAATACAAGTCATAACAAAATTTGATCCCCTTAAGCATCTTTTTAATAAAACCATGTTGGTATGTGGCGACTGATCATCTATACTGTATAGCCCATGGTATACTGTACACCCTGTCCTCATTCCGTCGGTCCCAATGGGCTCAGTCTGGTAGGGTCTGTAATGGGTACTTTAAAGGTGGGTTTAAAGGTGGCCCTAAGAAAAGGGCCTTCCCACTTTTCGGCCATGACCTAAAAAGGGAAAAAAATCAATGAAAAAGAAAACTGATTTTGTAGAACCCAAAATCTGAAGTCAAGGTTTACAAAAAGGTCTGATGGGTATTACAAGATATTTAGAAAAACATTATTCAAGATTGTAATAGGTTTCCAATCGATGATTAAAAGTATTGATGGTCATGGTTTAAGGGATGAGTCTCAATTGGGTGAACCACGTTAAACTGTAGTTAAGGATTTATTCTGTAAATGAAGTTTCTTTGTTTATTAATTAAATCTACATTTAATTGTTGATATCACGCATCTCAAACCCTAACAAGTGGTAATGAGCAAAATTGTGTTTCATTATCTGCCTCAGAGGAAGGTCTCATGGCTGAGTGGGAGTCTCACGGTTGAGTGGGAGCAATGACAGACAAGGGTAAGAAGGTTGAGAAGTTTAACAGGCATAACTATCAGTTATGGAAGATGTAGATGGAGGACTATCTCTATCAGAAGGATTTATAGCGGCCATTGGAAGGGAAAACCAAGAAACCTGCAACAATGTCAGATGAGGACTGGGAGATCTTGGATAGAAAGGCTCTTGGCAGTATTCTTCTATGCCTGGCACAATCAGTGGTGCTCAATATTACAACAGCAAAAACAACTCAAGAGTTGATGGAAACCCTAGCGAAGTTATATGAAAAGCCTTCTGCTTCGAATAAGGTATTTCTATGAAGTGTTTATTTAATATGAAATGGTAGGAAGGTGGGTCATTTATCGATCATTTGAATGAGCTTTAATATTGTCACTTAGTCAAGAATCAGAAAAGTAAACTTTGATGAAGAAGTTAGCTCTTTTGATTCTGTTCTTTGTCTCGAAGCTAGAATATTTGGTAATGAATAAGTTAGTACCTGTCAGTTCAATACATTAAGTTTGATGATGTTGTTGGTGTTATTTGATGAGGAAATTCATAGGAAAAAGCTCAGTGGAAACATCCACATCAGGTAGTGTTTTGAATGTAGAAAGCCAGAGCAGAACAAAGGAGAGAGGAAACAATTCTGGAAATCTTGGGAAGTCATGAGTAAAATCAAAGGATAGAAAGTCTCAATCTAGAGAGAAGAGGGATTGTTGGTACTGTGGTAAGCTGGGTCATTTAAAGAAAGATTGGTTGGTCCTGTGAAAAATAAAGGAGACAAAATGAAGGAAGCAAAGAGGCAAAATGGTAAGTAATAAATTTGATGAGGATGCTTTGATTCTTTCCTTTGATAATGTTGATGATTCTTGGGTGTTAGATTCAAGGGCTTCATTTCATGCTACCCCCATAGAAGTTATTTTTTTGATTATGTCCAAGGGGATTTTGGGCTGGTTTATTTAGGAGATAACGAACCCTGTCAGATTGTTGGAAAGGGAAGAATCAGGATTAAGTTGCAGAATGGGAATCATCATTACCACGGAGTGTAAGGTTCCAGTTAGCAAAATTCTCAAGAGGGCAACTAGATGATGAAGACAGGTTGTTACATTTAGTGATAAAATTGAAAGTCACAAAGGGTGCCTTAGTGGTAGCAAAGGTGTGGAAGTAGGCAACTTTATATCTTTAGAATCGGTCATAATCGTTCTACTCTTTAATTGTTAAAAAGGTCACTGTTTAGGGAACAATATCGCAGCTTCAGCAGTAGAAGAGCATTAGCCAGGACTTTGAATCAGCACTGTGGCATAATAGACTTGGGTATATGAGTGCAAAAGGTATGAAAGTAATTCATTCAAATAATGTTTTACCATGTCTAAAATGTGTTAATATGGATTTCTGTGAAAGTTGTGTGTATGGAAAACAAAAGAGAGTTAGTTTTTTCAAGGATGGGAAGCAAAAGAAAGATGAGAAATTGGAGCTTGTGCATACGGATGTATGCTGTAGGGACCAGATCATGTATCTCTTGGTGGTTTCCAGCATTATGTTTACATCTATCGATGATGCAACTAGGGAAGGTATGATTTATTTTCTCTAGGGTAGAAACTGATATATTTGAAACTTTTAAAAAATGGAGAAGCTTGGTTGAGAATGAGACAGGTAAAAAGTTAAAATGTCTCAGATCTAATAATGGTGGTGAGTATTGTAGCAAAGAGTTTGAAGATTATTATTCCCTCTAATGGTATTCATAGGGCAGAAGGTACCATTCCAAGGACCCATAGGAAATGGAGCATCGAAGCATGAATAGAAATCAACAATAATAATGGAGGTGTAATGGACTATGCGAGATCATCAGCATGTTGGGTTTCCTTTAAAAATGTGGGCAAAGACTGTAAACACTCCTATTTATTTAATTAATAGAGGTTCCTCTAATCCTTTTGGTTGTGGTATTCCAGAGGAAGCATGGAAAGGTAAGAAGGTGAGTTATTCTTTTCTCAAAACCTTCGGTTGTGAAGCATTTGCACATGTAGATTCTGAAAATAGAACCAAGCTTGATGTAAAATCAAAGAAATGTGTATTTGTTGGATATGGCATTGATGAATTTGGTTATAGGTTTTGGGATTTTGAAAATCAGAAAATTGTGAGAAGTAGGGGTGTCATATTCAATGAGAAAGTGTTGTACAAAGATCTGTTGCTTCAGCATGAGAAGAAAGAATGACTACGCTAAAGGTTGGATGATATTCCAAACAATGATGTTTCGTGTTGGTTTCTCATGCTAGGCAACAACAACAAATGAACAAATACCACAAACTCCCGTTAGACGCATCTTCAAGGATAAGTAGACCTCCGTAACGCATTCTCCCTCTTGTATACTATTTTGTTAACTGGGGCTGGTGAGCTGGAATATTATGATGAAGCTATGCAGGTGGATACCAAGATTCAGTGGGAGCATGGAATGGAAGAAGAAATGGACTCCTTTATGAAAAATCAAACTTAGAATTATGCAAGTTGCCTGTGTAAAAAGGCTTTACTCAAAACAAAATGGGTTTATAGGTTGAAAGAGGAAGATGGAGGTAAGAAGAGATTTAAAGCCAGATTAGTTGTAAAGGGATTTGCATAGAAAAAGGGTATTGACTTTGATGATTTTTCTCTAGTTGTTAAAATGACTTCTATCTGTATTGTTTTAAGTATTGTGGCTAATCAAGATTTGCATTTAGAAAAGCTTGATGTTAAAAAAACCTTTCTCCATGGTGATTTGGAAGAGGAAATATATATGGACCAGCCACAAGGATTTGAGGTTAAAGGTAAGGAGAAACTAGTGTGCAGATTGAAGAAAAGTTTATATGGCTTGAAGCAAGCACCTCAGCAATGGTACTTGAAATTTGATAGTTTTATGGCTGAGCAAGGCTACAACCAGTGTAATTATGACCATTGTGTTTATTTTAAGAGGTTGGATAATGACAACTACATTATTTTATGTTTATATGTTGATGACATGCTTGTTGCAGGGTCTAACATGGATCACATAAGTGAGTTAAAACAACAGTTAGAAAAATCTTTTGCTATGAAGGATTTGGGGGCAACAAAACAAATCCTTGGTATGAAAATTTGTAGAGATAGGAAAAATAGACAATTATTTTTATCTCAGGCTAATTATGTTGAAAAGGTGTTGCAGAGATTTCATATGGAGAATGCAAAAGCTGTTAGCACACCTTTACCTAGTCATGTTAAATTGACTAAGGATATGTGTTCAAAGACACAAGAGGAGGAAGAAAAAATGTCCAAGGTACCATATGCTTCAGCTGTAGGAAGTTTAATGTATGCCATGGTATGCACGAGACTAGATATTGCACATGCCGTAGGAGTTGTTAGCAGGTGCATTTGAGTCATCCTGGAGTTGGAGCATTGGAATGGAGTAAAATGGATTCTCAGTTTGAGAGGTACATCCAATAAATGTTAATATTTTGGGGGCTCTAATACTGATTTAAAAGGCTATGTTGACTCAGATTTGGCAGGGGATATAGATACTAGGCAGAGTACCACAGGTTATGTATTTACAGTTGGTGGGACAACAGTGAGTTGGATTTCTCGATTGCAAAAGGTGGTTGCTTTATCCACCACATAGGCAGAGTATGTTGTTGCAACATAGGCAACAAAGGAGATGATATGGTTGCAACTTTTCATGGTTGAGTTGGGCAAACAATGGCTAGAAATTACTTGTTTACAGATAGCCAGAGTGCCATACATCTTGCAAAGAATTCTGCTCTGCATTCTAAAACAAAACACATCTAGTTGAGATATCATTTCATTTAGTCAGTGTTGGAGGATGGACAGGTCAAGCTGGACAAGATACATACAAATGTCAATCCAGCGGATATGTTTACGAAGGTGTGACAAGGGAGAAGTTGAGCTCCTCTTCAGCTTCGATTGGCCTTCAAGGTTGAATTCAAGTATAACAGAGTAGCAGGGTCCAAGGTAATTTCCAGTGGGAGTCAGAATTGCAGCAGGTCGCCCAGGATCGGGCCTCCAAGTGGAAGATTGGTTGGTATGGAGCCTGACAGTCTCCAAGTGGGAGATTGTTGGTATGTGGCGACTGATCATGCTATACTGTATAGCCCATGGTATACTATACACCCCTGCCCCTATCCTTGCAAGGGTCCAGGGTCGGGTCGAGCCTTGGGCAGGGGTTTGGGGGCGGTAGCCCCCGAGAAAAGTTTTCTTCCTACTTTTTCGCATCATGACCGAAAAAGGGAAAAATCAATGAAAAAAGAAAAATTCAATTTTGTAGAACCCAAAAAAAATTTGGAAGCTTCTAAGCTTGTTAAAAAGGGGTTCGGATGGGTATTACAGTATGATGAAAAATGCGATTATTCGCAAGATTGTAATAGGTTTTACACTAGATAATAAAAGTATTGGATGGCTGCGGTTTGGTGGATGTAGCT
This sequence comes from Sequoia sempervirens, assembly GCA_007258455.2. Classification (NCBI taxonomy): domain Eukaryota; kingdom Viridiplantae; phylum Streptophyta; class Pinopsida; order Cupressales; family Cupressaceae; genus Sequoia; species Sequoia sempervirens. Next base: position 29,148 of record VDFB02167215.1, read on the forward strand.
CGGATTGGGTGAACCACGTTAAATTCTATTGTATGATTTATTTTTTGTGTGTTTTAGTTTCTCTGTTTATTAATTAAATCTTTATTTAATTGTTAGATATCTGCCATCTCGAACCCTAACAAACCGATCTCTCTGGATGCTTAGCTAAGTGGGTGATGTTGTTAACTAAGTTTGACCTTAAGTTTGCTTCCCAAAAAACAAACAAAGGACAAGCCTTAACTGATCACTTAGCTGATGCCCCTTCTCCTCTCACTTTACCTAATCATGAGTCCTTTCTTAATGATAGTGTCTTGACCACAAATGTTAAAACATGGGAATTGTATTTTGATGGATCTAAGTGTTGAGCAGGTTCCGGTGCTAGAGTGGTATTAATTCCGCCTGATGGAAAGCCTATTCCCTTGTCCTATCAATTAAATTTCCTATGTACAAATAACACAACTGAGTATGAGACATTAATTGCAGGATTGCGAGCTGCATTAACCATGGGTGCTAAAGATATCAAGATCTTTGGTGATTCACAATTAGTCATCAAATAAATCAATGGGACATATCAAACTAAACATGAAAAATTATCAAAATACAAGGATCTTACAATGAAACTATTAGAGAAGTTTGAATCATTCACCATTGATAACATCCCATGAAAAATAATCGACATGTAGATGCGATGGTGAGTGCAGCCTCTCTTATATCCCCACATGATCCTTCAATAGACTTCACCTTTGTTATTCACCCAATCATGAAACCTTTGATTGATACTCACTTAGAAGACATTTTAACCACAACTCACGAAACCTTGTGAGAATGGTATGATACAATATACAATTATTTAAAAGATAGTACCATTCCCGAGCCCACAACGACAAACACCCGAAATCGTTTACGTAAACTAGCAACCAAATACGTGATCCTCGCCGATGTATTATATAGAAGATCCTTCAATGGTCTCTTACTAAGGTGTCTTAAGGACTCTGAAATTCCTATAGCCCTTGAGCAGGCTCATTTTGGTGCCTATGGAGGTCATTTTGGAGGACAGTCATTAGTGCAAAAACTTATCCATATGGGATATTATTGGAGACATATGGAGAAAGAATGTTTTGCTTAAGTTAAACGATGTCACAAATGTCAAGAACATAGAAATTTGATCCATGCCCCTGCTTCTGAGCTCCGTGCCCAAATTCCCATTTGGTCATTTTCAGTTTGGGGATTGGATCTCATTGGAAAAATTTCACCTCTCTCTTTTGCTAGACATACATTTATAATAACCGCAACAGACTACTTCACAAAATGGGCGGAAGCTATTCCTCTTTGATCTACAAATTCTGAAGTAATTTGTCATTTCATATTGGAACACATAATTGCTCACTTTGGCCTTCCTTCCATAATCGTTTTAGACAATGGAACCTCATTTAAGAATAATGAAGTAAAGAAATTTCTCGAAACATTCAATATCCAACATCGATTTTCTACACCATACTATCTGCAATCCAATGGACAAGTTGAAAGTACTAATAAGATTCTTGAACAAATCCTAAGGAAAACTATTAACAAACATCATAAGAATTGAAATACGCAATTACATTATGTGCTTTGGGCTTATCGAACAAGTGTTAGATTATCCATAGGAACTACACCCTATAACCTTGTTTATGGTACTGATGCAATCATGTTCTTGGAGTTAGAGATTCCTATACTATGAATCGCTCTTCAAGACCTTATTGATGATGCCACTTATAAAGACCAACGATTTCACCAGCTTGAGATGCTCGATGAAAAGTGTATTAACGCTCTTGAACATCTCCAAGCTTACACTAAACAATTACAATGAAAACACAATACTCATGTTATTCCTTGAACGTTTCATAATGGAGATTACATTCTCTATGAGAATCAATGCAATACTAACACTAACCATGAGGACAAAGATAAATTCAGCCCTAATTGGTTGGGACCTTACATAATTGATACTAGTTATGGTTTTGGTGCTTACATCTTAACAGAGCTCAACGAAACCCCCCTTAAAGAACCTATTAATGTCGTGCATCTATGTTGGTATTATCTCTAGTCTCCTTGAATAGTATGAATTAGAAAGTAGTGTTGTCAAAAGTTATTGGGTTTCATTCTAAATAACTTTCACATTACTTCGTTCTTGACAATTGATCATGTGTTTGTCTTCAACAATAAGCTAATTATTTAAGATATTTTTTATAATTACTTTAGATTTCATACTATTCACCCTCATGTTATGTTAAGTTCAATCCTCATATGAATTATAGGTGTATCTAATTTAACATACTTTTTTTAATTTAGCAATGTTGTATCTAAAGTGAAACTGAAATATGTTTTACATTAGATCACATCAATCATGTTAAATCATGTAGACATTAATTAAATAATTTTAACGAAGTTATTTAATTAATCACATTGCCATTCAAACACATTAAGACAAATTGCAAAAACATAAAATGATCATGTCTATATATATATATATCTCAAAAGTTTTATGTACATCTCATCATCATATACAAAATCACCAAGGTTTGTGAGAACTAGACCCCTCGGGCTTTGGCACTCGTGATCTAGTCCCCAGACGTCATGAGACAAGCATGTGTGATTGTGATCGTGATCCGCCGACTCTAAGTGCATACTCTAGACCCTATACTCACCCAAGAGCCACAAGACGATCCTCTGTCATCTAATCCCTCTTTGCTCATACCTATGCTAGCTCTGCATGCAGTCTCTCAACCTCTGCTGAAGTCTGCAGTGACTGTCATGCACTCTTAGCTCGACAGAGTCATCTCCTCACACTCTCATAAGTTTCTGACAACCTCGCGAAAGGTCTGAGTTACTCTGGCTCCTCCTCCATGATCAGTGGGGGCACATAATCAAGGTTTATCTCCTCCTCGTCGATGGATGTAGGCACTATCTCTACAATAGCCTGATGATAGAACTCTCACTAGTCTCTCATTGCTCCTACAAGGTAGAAACAATACATAATCAGTAAACATCATCATGATATATATATATATATATATATATATATATATATATATATATATATATATATATATAAAACATCAAAACTAATGTACATGCATAAAATCAAATATCATCACCTATATCTCCAGCCGGCTGAGGGATATCAACCTCATCCTCTCTAGGGGACATGGAGGACATGCTAGCCTCTCTCTGATCATGGGTGCCAATGTCTGCTATAGCTACTGCACGTGATCTGGTCACATGAGTGTGTGAGGACCCTCCTCGCTCGTGCTGATCCTCAGCCACTACCTCATCACCCTCACTCATGGGTAGCTCCTCCTCATACTCCTCAAAATCATCGACATCCTCCTCTCCTCCATCTTGGTCCTCATAGTCAAGATTGGCCTCTGAATCATACTCATCATCGATAACATCAATAATTATATTTGCTGGCTTGTATTGTACATCCTCAACCCTATCCTCTGGCTCATCTCCATCATTTGGTGCTATTCCTACATCACCTATAGGGACATCCATGGGAAATACAGGAGCTGGTTGTGTCACTGACCACCACTCCTTATGCTCATTTGTGTTACCAACATCATCAACATCGGCGACTGGTGGCTAATCGTGATCTAAATCATCGAAATCACTCTCAAGAACATGATCCATAGTAAGCCAAATAGTATCACCTAGCCTTTGAGCATTCCACATTGATTTCGTAATGAAGGGGTAAGCCCTCGATGGTGTTTGCACCTGCCCAAACTTTCACATGACTTAGCCATAATAGAATGGGCGTACAACATAGTCATGTCACCCAGCAAAAAATCTATCCATTTGTATCCTCCTCAACTATCCTATGGGATCTGGCCATTGTAGTGTGAGTATATAAGGTCTCCGTAGGATCTCATCCTCGTCTAGCCGGCCAAATCTCACTCTCCAAAAATGTAGATCTCCATACTGGCACAAGTGTCATAGAGGATAGCCAAAATCTCGTGGATATCCTGCAGCTATAGCACATGGGAACCTAATAGGCCTGGTGCATGTAATATACTCGAGGCACCACACCTGTAGAAGTGTGCAATGCACCATACTATCGATCTCTTGGAACACAAATCGGCCAAGATCATAATAAAGATGTGCTAGGATGCAACATCCCCAAGCATAGATTGTCCTGCACTCTACCATCCCGTGAATCAAGTGTACTAATCCTCCATCCAGGTGTGTCACTCATCCATCAGGATTGAGAACAAGAGCCACTGTATGCATCATAATCTGTCTCAAAACAGGGGCTCACGAATATAGAAGCATAGGAAGCTCGAGTCGTGCTCTCACGTGCTCATAATGAACAATTCCACCCAAGCAATACTGCATATCCACCTTCTTCTCACAGAATGACCAATCTCCATGAAAAATATACTCACTCTCCCTGAATAGGAACTTAGAGAATACAGTGTACATCCTCTAGAGTGATGATCATCTCCCTAGTCGGAAGGTGAAACGTACATGTGTTGGCATCCCAACGCTTGCATAGGGCCATTAGCATGGCGTCATGGTATCTCATAGGTGGCATCAGATATTCCCAATAGATTCCTACTACCTGCAAATGCTCTATCTCTGCTATTGACAGTGTTGGGGATAAATCTCTAAGAAAGATAACTTGTCTCCCTCCTAGCCATTATCGCGACAGGGCTAGAACCTATCAAATGCATAACAATATGCTCTAAAAATTTATCTAATATCTTCCATTTTTACATTATTCATCATGCAAGTATGGTACAGTACCTCTAGTGTGATTTCCTAAAGGACCTAGACACTTTAGAACCCTTTTGGGACACTTTGCGAAGAAAAGGGACACTTTGCGAACAAAGGGACACTTTGCGAACAAATGGGACACTTTGCAAAAAAAGGGGACACTTTGCGAACTTTTTTTTCCAAGACCCTAAATTAACCTATCCATGCATTAAAAAACATTAAATCCTTGCAAAATCACTAAGCGAAAGCTACAGAATCGACTCACCTCATGGTACAGCTCACTGCACGCCACCTGCTCTCGAAGCTAATCCAGTCGTGAAGGCTTTTAATCCCATCTACTCAACATCTTCTCCTCTCACTCGTCACTCTCAAGCTACAAGAAGGTAAAATGCAATAGTAAATAACAAGTTACTCTCCTTTACCTCTTTTCACCTATTTTCATTACTTTTACTCTTATGTAATAAAATAGGGTTATTTTCTTTAAAGAGTTCAATAAAGTACCTTTTCTTCAAAACAACATAATGAGAGCTAGGGAACTCCATTTTCGACGCTGTTTGATGCGTTGGAATCGTGATTCCGCACTCGACATCACCAATTGTCTATCATTATGTGGAATAGTACTTGAAAATTCCCTATGGTATGATGTCCTTTATTCGACTTGGCTAGATTGCTACCTTGATTCCACCTCCGTAAAGCAAGCGGAATCAAGAGGGGGCAAGAAAAATCAAGAGGGGGCATACATCTACCCTCAAATTGGATTCCTAGGAGTTAGATAAAAGGATTTTTGGGACAATTAATGAATTTGTGTTGCAGGATGCAGTTCCTAATGTTGTAGTTTTGCAGATAACTATACTGGGGGCTTCGTTCTCCCATCTTTTGAATGAGTATCCTTTTATACAATTAAGTGTACTGTTTAGAGTCCTTTAGCTTACATATGCACATAGATTCATATGGGCACTAAAGTGGGGGCTAAATGTGGCTTAGAAAATTGGACACTCTTGAGAAAAGAGACAATTTCATGCTTAATTTAGACCTATTTTTGAGTACTACATTATTCATTCTTCAAAACAACATTTATAGTCCCCTAAGACCCATTATTCTTGATCTAGAGCCCTGTTTCACTTAAAAAATCACTTAAATCATGACAAACAACACTCAATTCATTCATATCCTGAAAACCCACCTTCAAAAACCACTAGTGGGACCCATTCACCACCTTGGGTGAATGAGTACCCTCTGGTGGGACCCATTCACCACCTTGGGTGAATGAGTACCCTCTGGTGGGACCCATTCACCAAGAGTGGTGAATGAGTCCCTTTTGAGGGAAATTTCAATTTTGAGCAAGAATTTAATCAATTCAACTTAATTTTTTGGTGGATGTCAGCCTCTTAGGTCTAAATAATGAGAAAATTAGGTGTTGATGCCTATAAATACACATTTTAGGTCATTTTTCACATCTCTCTTAGTCATTTTTACAAAGTAATTTCAAAATTCAAGTATTAGGAGTCTTCCACAATAATTTTTAGTTGCATTTTCTACAGCAAATTTGAAGCTTTAGGTCAACAAAATAATGGTTTTTGTAGGTCTTCGAGCTCACTTCTCATTCAAGATCCAACATTGCAAAGAGTTGGTGATGGATTCCTATGGTGAATCATGGAGAAATCTAGGTTGAGGAGATGCAACTAGCCATCAAATCACACCTAAAGACTTGTTTTCAAAGTGATTCCATCTCCCATCTTCTCTCTATCTTTAGATTAAGGTTTGCATTATATTTTCATGTCATTTACATTCATTTGATACATGTTGTAGGGTTTATAGGGTTGAAGTCTTGCATCATTCAAATCATATTTGCACATCTTATTCTAACACAATAGAATAGGGTTTTGTCATACTTCAGATTTTCCTAGTCTTTAACACACTTAAGGCTAGGGTTTTATGCAAATTTTTATCCATTCAAGGTTTGATTACCAAATTAGGGGTTTGACCAAGGAAAACCCCCCATTAGACAACAAATTTTAAGTTGTTTAGCAGGTATTTTCCAAGATCCCAGTCTGGATTCTCATCAAGAAGTGTTGTATAGGTGACAAGGTGCAGGACTAAGATCTGAATTTGTAGAAAATTGAAAAAGGACTAATTCACCATGGATGGTGAATGAGTCCTATTTGAGGTGGCTGACAGAGTTAACTATAGATTCTAGTACCCAGTGAGCAGAAACGAGTTTCTGGGCAGAAAACCCTGTCCTGGGACTGATTCGCCTAGGGTGGTGAATGAGTCCCACTCAACCTAAAAGTCAGATTTTCCAGATTTCCAGAGTGCTTTCCAATCTCCATCAATCTTACAGGTGCACACATTTTGAATTACAATTTTTTGTTCAGTTTCATTTGCATTTTTTATCATCTTTTTAAGCTTTCTGCAAATGCCACTGTGTTTTCAAACATTACATATTTTGTTAGTTTTGCATTAATAATCAATCAATTTCATCACTTAGTTGCATTTATATTATTGAATTTAGTCATAATTTCATCATACATTCCTTTATTTGAGTGAACCACCTCAATTTTAGTGTTCTATCTCTCTCCTTTTAGGTGAAAAACCTTAAGAGTGCAAGAGAAGTCCATAGAACCACAAAATTGACGGTTCACCTGTGCAGCCCAAATGGTTACTATGTTTCTAGAGAGGGTATGGATGAGAGAGGGTATGTTATTGGTTACTATGTTTCTATATTTTTTATTTTTTTTAATAAGATTCAACAATAATTTTTAGAGCATGACAATCTCTTCAATGTTGATGACTATTTTCTATGTTTGTGCATAGGCTTAGAATGATTTCTATTTAAATTTGAGTGGGAATATCATCATTTTCCCTTATATTATGCATAATCCATTTCTAACTCCTTTCCTTGCCCCCTTTCTATCTATTTACCTTGACCATCATATCCCTTTTCATTTATTTTTTGGCTTTTCCATTCTCCTTGTTGCCCCTTTTGAGAGCCCTTATCTTCATAACTTATATTCCCATAGGTTTCTCCCTTATTTTCCACCACCATTATCCTAATATAGTGATTTTCACTCCTTACAAAAGTGTACCTTAAATATTATCCTCATATTAGTTTCCCTTTCTTGGATTTTCCCCTTCACATATTACTACTTTCCCTTTGTATTTCCCTTAAAACTCCAAAATTCCCATTTAGTTTGGTCTCTCAATTTATTATCTAATTAAAACTAATATTGCCTAATATTAGGTTTTCATATTCTCACTTTTGATACCTTTCCAACCATACCAAGTTTTTATCTTTATCCTTCTATGTGAGTAGTTTTCCTTGTCCCCCAATTCAAATATAGATGGTTATGAAATCAAAATAGTATAACAGTTAGTTTTCTAAAAGAAAAATGTAAATTATCAAAAATAAAATTTGCATTAAGGGATCTTATAATGAAAAAATTATATAGAGGATACATATATATGCCTCTTGGATACATGAATCAAGGATATGGCAAGTCTAAGATTTATGTGTTTAAGTCAATCACCCCCAATCAAGAGATGAGTTAACTCAACCTGATAGAACTAGGGTTGATATTGAGAAAACACAATCTCAATGCTTGAGTCCTTGTCTTAGGAACTCCTAAGGTGTTATTTCTTTCACCCTACAACCTATAGGTCCTCTGAAATTGAGGCACCCCTGGTTCACTATGACAACCCTGCTATCATTGCAAATCTACTGCTACAAAACGTTTCTTGGTACTCTTTCATCACATGCACCACCTAGCCCTTATTCCTCTAAAGACTAGTCCACTTTGCATTCTGCCAACCTTGTTGCAGGGGTGTGTGTGTGGCACTTTCCAATGCCTCCAAAATCATCTTTTCCAGGCACCCCTTTTAGCCCTCTTAACACAAAGAAAAAGGTTAGAAATCTCCTCTCCCAACTGCTTGTGCCAATCTTTCAATTGACTTCTTGGTTCTTTTCCCAAGCTCTGACAAGTTCTTTTGAAATTGGTGCCTTTTATGCCCGTACAGAGGAACAATCCAACCTAGGGTAACCTAGGGTTTCTTAATGTTCTTCCTTGGTCTATTCTGCCTTTTTTGACCAAAAAAACATTGGAGAGTCTTCTGTTACCACTCCACACCTTCTTAGACCTATCTACACTCACAATACGCATTAGATAATAACATTGCACACCCCTGCTACGTTGGGTTTTTGCCTCTTGACTGTCTTTTCTAGCCGGGTTTCCAAATTCGCCTAGAGACAGTACTCCAACTTGCCAAAAAAAACTCTAATGACCACTCTATATACACTATGTACATGCCTGGAGCCTAGCATTGCTTCCTCTACATCTATACTGCCTGGCGTGAGCTGAAACAACACTAAAACTCCATGATTCTAGTTTATTTTACCAGTCCAAAACAAAATTAAAGAAAGACATAGTTTATACAAAGAACAAAAAATGATGAGAGAACTATTTAAAAATAACGAAAAAAAACTTCAAAACATTGCTTTACATGCTCTGAAACCAATAAAAGATCTATTCCATCCTTCTGTTTACTATCACGCCAGAAAGCATAGGAAAATAGATTTTTCTTCACACAAAATCACTGATTATTCTTTTTTTCAACATAACTGCCTTTTCCTAAAACTTCCCACCATTCAAAAAACATTCCACAACCTCCAAATGGTTGAAAGATTTCTTTTCCATCACAAGGAAACTGTTAGGTTCTCAGTTTCGGGCTTAAAAGTAAAGAAAAGATGTGTGTTCGAAAACACACTGTGTTTTGCAATTTTAACCAAAACTTCAAGAATCAAGCACACAAAGATCTATGACTTATTCAAATTTAAACCTAAGCTCTAAAAAGGTCCCCTTACACATCCTAAAAGGAATTAGAACCTTGCACAACAAAAATAAAATAGATTTAAAACAACACTTCAAGATTTGCTTGTTCTATTTGGTAGGTGCTCCTGCACCATTCTCCCCCTCGCAGCACAAAGATCAAGGAACTGGAGGTGTCAGCAGTGATAGATCAATTCCTTGCTTCTTGAAATCTACTTCTTCAACCCAAGTAGCCTCAGACTCAGGTTTTCCCTTCCACTTGACAAGGTGTTCCATATATGCCTTATGCCTTGTTGCTTTCTTCACCCTGGACTCCAAGAACTTCTCTACCTGAGCTTTCTCTTGACTTGGAAGGGGTATATTAGTGATATCCTAAAATATTTCCTGACTGTTCTAAACTTCATCATTGACTGTCCCTTTGTACCTTATCAAATCAGCAACGTTGAAGACTGGAGATATGCTCAAATCCGATGGAAGTTCCACCTTGTATGCATTATTTCCATACTTAGCTATCACCTTGCATGGTCCTACTCTCTTCATTTGCAACTTGGTGGACATCCCCTTCTGCAATCTGGATTTGTTGAGGTGAACCATCACATAATCACCCACTTGAAACAGCACATCTCTCCTTGACTCATCAACTTTGTCTTTCAGCTTTTGTGTTGCTGTTGTAATTGTCTTCTTAACCTGCTCATGAATCTCCTTCATGGTTTGAGTGAAGTCTTCTAAATGTCCACTCCTATTCTCCATTGTTCCAAGGTATTTGAGTTCACAAATTCCCCTTGGATGCATCCCATACACAACTTCAAATGGGCTTTTTCTTGTAGTTCTGTTCACACTATCATTGTATGCATATTCAGCTTGGGAAATCACCATATCCCAGGTCTGTCCATATTCCTTTGTCAAGCACCTCAATAGGTTACCTAACACTCTGTTAACCACCTTGGTTTGACCA
>VDFB02167216.1:0-27678 GCA_007258455.2 Sequoia sempervirens
CCTTGTTGGCTAAAGAGGCTCAACAATTTGCTATCACAACACAATTGAACAACACTCGAATAACAAATAGAAGGCACAATAGGCTCAGCGTTTTGTTATCACTAGCATGGTTAAAGAAACTAATGAGCAAAGGCTCTTATTTATAGACAAGCAAAGGAGTAGGGAACCCTAAAATCTCCTTGCTTTCACAATCTAGGCTTGCTCAGCAAGCAAGCTTTATTACTAAATCTAGAAAGAAGATAACATCTAACACCTAACAAAGCAGAAAAAGCGGGAAACACCAACTATTTCATTTTATTTTCTTTCTCTTCTCAAAGAATGGATAAGAATTATTCCAAGAATAGAAAGAAAGCGGGAAAGAAACCTTCTAGAAGAAAGCTGCTTTAAAGCTTGATCACATCCGCTAGAAAATTAGAAACTGTGTCCCGGTTTGGTGCATCTATGCCCTCAATAGCAAAACACCACTTTTCTAGAATATCTTCAGCATCATAGGAACCATCTTCAAGACTGCACCGAGAAGGAATCTTTGTGATGAACTCACTGATAAAAAGGAGAGCTTCGATCACCCTTTGTCTGTAGGCGATGAATTCTTCGGATATCCTCTCATAGGTTTTAACTTTGAAAACATGACACTCTTTCCAAGGAAGGATTTGTCTCTTGTGTTCTTTTGAAACTGCTGAACCATAGGTCGTGTCTAAATCAGCAATGATGATCTCATGCCTTGGTCTAACTTCAGCCAGTGTTTGTTCAAACCCTTGAATTCCTTGACGTAGCTCATGAGCGTTTTCTCTTAACTGGAACATCCGTTTCAAGATCTCCTTTCCTCTGACAATGAAACTCTCGATCCATTCCTGAGTTTCTTTCCCACAAATGACCAGCTGTTTTAACTGATGATGATCAGCTGGTGTCTCTAAGATCTAGGGCAGCAACTAGGTTGCCTGTGAAGAACCACAGACAAGGTTAGAAATACAAAGCCTGAGCTGCTGATTTTCAGCCTTGAGGGCTGCCTTGTCTTCTCCATCTTTGAGCACTCTTTCTTGAAGGTTTTCGGACACAACTCTGAATAGACTCACATCCGCATGCCTGGTATTTCTACCATGATTAGCCTTGATCATGACAAAGTCATCCATATTCACCTCATCCTTGTTCTTGTCTTCTGGGGGCAATGCAGTCTCCATGATTATCTCATTATCAGGATTCCTATCAAAGTGAACTTGCTTCTTTGCTTTCTTTTTAGGATGTTATCGAAATCATCAACACTCACTTGATATGAAGGCCTTCTTCTTACCCTTCCTAAGGAGTTCTCAAGCCAAGACACAGTAGTATCTTTCATAACTTCCTTAGGAGGTACTACTACAATTTCTTCATCATCTTCGATATCGAGATCGATGTGAATTAGTTCTGTCAAAGGTACTGAGACGTGTTAAAGGTGGCTCCTCTGTTTCTTTTTGAGGTACGGGCTCGTTAGGAGGAGCTTCTGTTTCAGCTGTAGGCTGCTCCTGTATGACTATACCTGAGAAGTCTAACCTTCTTTTTACATTTTTATTTAATCTACTCCCTTTGACGCCTTCTTGAGATTGACTCTTACCCTTTCCTTTTGACTGTGTTCTGGAAGAAGAGGGAATTGTTCTTGGCAGCTCTGCTACTGGAATGGAGTTTTTCCTCTTAAGGAGTAAGAAAACCTTGCTATGCTCAAGGACTTGTCTTGTCCTGTCTTCAACTGAGAGTTACTCTTTATTAGCTCAGTTAACTTGTGGAAGAGGCTGATCTTCAATTCGCTTTTGAGTATACATCGGGAGAAGCACATCCTCGTCATCATCTGATAACCCTTCTATGTCTTCATTTAAACAGTCCTTCATCTGGTGGAGAGTAAGCCTGCTATAACTACGTCTCTGCACCTCGAACTCATTTGTACAATTAGCCCAAAAATCTTCAAGTGCAGCTATATGATCATAGTTTTTCTCAAGTCGGCCAGCGTAGACACCATGAGGATCAAATGATCGTCTCTCCTTGTAAGACTTGAGGCTGAGTTTATCTAACTCATCTCCCATTGTCTTTGCATCTGTGGCAGTCCTGCATGTATAGATTCCCAGCCCTAATGGAAAATGAAGAGAGGGTTTCCTTCTATTCCTCAAGACTGTATGAACATCATGGGCTTGCCTTAAGAATTCCATGAAGACGACCTCGTCTAACGGATACCTTGGTAACATAAGCGGGGCACCTGAATAACCATAGACCCTGAGATAGCTGAAAGTGGGAAACTGTATGAACCAATCTGCCCACTCCGCCATCTCTGCCCTGGCAACTGAAGATATACGGACATGTAATTCATTGTCCAGGTCCCGCACAGTGTACATCAGAAAAGCCTTGTTCACTCTTTTGTAGTGATGCAGCGACTTCATGAATTCCAACTGGGAATAGTAATTGTATATATGTTGTATGCTCAATGATCCCTCAGTGTTCAACCCTCTGAATTGACCTTGATAGGCCACCAGGTAGACTAGGTACGACACCATATGAAACTCATGATATTGGAAGTATTATGTTATTTGTTGATGTAGATTGCCACTAATCAAGGTAGGCCAATCATAGAACTCGGTTTTCTTCATGATGTGGGGTATGGCGTAAAACATCCAAGGCTGAAACTTGGCATCTTCTGAGCCAGTTACCCTATTGAGCAAGGTGATAATGATGGCAATCTCGTCCTTAAACTCTCCTCGCCCGACATTCTTTGGCAGAGTCTTATGCTTTTCTTTCATCCACCTCTGCGCAATCTTCTTACTATATTTGTCTTTATGCATGTCCCATATCCTTTCACATTCGCCCTTTGAGAGAGTTACACTTTCAGGCCATGGGGGAATGGAAAAACACTTCTCTATCATATCAGGCTTCAGACTGCAAATCAATCTGCCATCCACTGACTGGATCTCCCTTGTAGCTGGGTTGTAATGCTTGATGCAAGCGATTACGAACTCAAGACTCTGAACTGCTATAGGAATAGATGCTGCTGCGAGGAGTGTAATGTCCCCTTCTCGAGCATGACTTCTTCTGATTGACCGTTAGCCTATTCTGGAGACCCGTAGGCTTCTCGGTGGGGAAATTAGGGTTTCTTGGTTGGTGGTTTCTTGTGCTCACGGATTGGTGATTGAACTGCGGTTTCCTTTTGGGTTTTTCGTGAGCTTTTCGGTGGTGTGTTCTTCTTGGCATTCTGAGCACTTTTGCGAATTTACTATTTTTAGTAAATTCTATTTCTGGCAATGGTCCTGTTGGGTTCGGCACGATTGACCTTCTACTTCAGTATGTTCAGTTGGATTGCTCAACTTTGGCTTTGGGGCATGTTTGGAGAGATAAGTTGAATTATTTTAATAAAGTTACATTCAAATGTTATATTTTGCTGTTGACCCCCCCTTAGCCTAGTGATTGAACTTATGTTGTTTTTAAAAGAGGGTCTTTGAGGGGTGGCGCTTCATGGAGGTATTTTATTATATTCTTAAGTCCAAAAATCAATGTTTGAAAAGGGACGCCCATCTTGAGGGAAAATCATTTTTAAATTAAAAAGTCAAATTGCTTTGAAAAAGGGGACGCCATCCTTGGAGGGAAAAAGAGTTACTTTAAATTTGAAAAAAAAACAGGGTTTCTAGAAGCTTCTGGAAAGGCATCACAAGTTTATAAAAGGAGGTCTTGGTCTTCATTTTCATCATCTAACATCTTGAGTAAAGTTATGCTGCCGAAATGGTGAGAGGATTGCTTCGAGGAATGAATGCCTCCTAGTTAGGCTCAACTTTGTGCTTGAGAGACAGCTCAACTTTGTGCTTGAGAGACAGCACCTAGTGGAGAGGTTTGCTTATTTTGAGTGAAGTTTGTAATGAGGTTTGCTTTGTTGTGAGTTATTGCATTTGTAGTTCAGTTATTTGCATATTTATGATATTTTCTGGAGTTGCTGAGAACATAGCTGATTGTAGTTTTCATTCATATTGCAAAAATACAAAAAGATTTCATTCTGGGTACTTCACATTTCAGCTTGTTAGGGTAGGGCGCCATTCTCAGTTAAGTTTCAGAATTTTTAAGCAAGTGCTGATTTTTCTAGAAGAAAATCACCCTTCTCAAGGGGCCGTAGCTTTTGTACTTGCATTGGGAATTGTGTTAAATTAAATACTGCAGATTGGGTCTGGTTTTTGGTTCTTACTTGGGCACTTTGGTCATAGAGAGCTAATGCATTTCGTTTGGGGTCGTTTGGTTGAGAATTGAGGGAGCTGTGATCATTTCAATTAAATTTTGTGTTGCTGGTTATTAGTTTCAGACCTTGTTACAGTCATATCAGTTTGCATTTAGGGTGTTCTTTGAACTGAGTTGGTGTTAGAAAGCTTTGGAAAACATTGAGGAAGTCATATTTACCCTTGCTATGATTAAAGAGCTCTAATTACTCGATCTTGCAGGCATTTCTCAACATATTGTAAGCTGAATAGTAGTACTGTCAGCATCTTTATTATTCTTGCAATTTCAATGTTTGTAACTGCCCACTGAATAAGTGGAAGAGGTTGCCTGTCACCGCTTACTTAGATTGCATTGTAATTCCAGGTCTCACGATATATCGCCTCCTTATCCATCATGGATTGAGTAGCACATACTTGGTGTTGAGTTAATTTTCAGTATTGCAATAGATAGGGATCCTCTGACCATATGCTCGTCGTTCGCCGACGCATTTCTTGGTTAGAGTTCTTGTTTCAGCATTTCCTTTAAGATCCTCTGACCAATGCTCACACCTTGCCAACATCGGGATCCTGGTGTACATTCTGGTTAGAGTTGCTTTCAGCATCGTTTTGGTTTATGAGCTAACCTTAACGGGTGCTTGTTAATTGTAACTTGCATTTGAAAATCGAAAAAAATTTGGCTCGATATATTTCAAGGAGTCCAATGTCCTGTGCCCCGATTGAGGTGTTGCCAGCCTCCAAAGCGTAAATCAAACACCGCTTGATATGATGCAAATCGTTTCAAATCCATTTTGATGTAACTGCTAAAGAGCTGATTCCTAAGCCTTGAAAACATTGGGAGTGTACTCCATTTCGGGAAACTTGAAGAATGACTGTAAACTCGCCTAGGTTCAGACAAGTTCTGAGCAACTTCTATTTTTAGAATGCTGATTTATCTCGTTCCAACGGACAAATTTTTTGAAAATTTTCTGAGATATGGGTTTTGCTTAGAATTTTGTTGCAAGACAACCCAGATCGTCCGTTTTCAAAAATTTTGAATTTTGCCTGAAAAAATAGCAAACTCTAATTTCTTCAATTTCTCATGAAAAAAAATGGCACCTGGGTTTTGTTCAGAATATGATTAGAAATGAACCCAGTTGATTAGATTTGCAAAACCCTGATGGCTGATCGAAAAAACAGCCACCCCTAGGATTTGAAATTTTCTTGAAAAAAGCTGTGATATGGGTTTTCTTCAGAAAACTGATTTGAGAGGACCTAGATGGTTGAAAACTGAATGCACTGAGGATTTCACTGACATGCAAATAAAAAGCAGCCGCTGCAACTTGATGAAGTTCTTGAAAATTTCTTCAGAAGAATGAAGTGAAAAGACCCAGATGGCTGAAAATTTGAAAACCTTGGCCTTCTTGAAAAAATTTGATCTTCTGGATGAAAAAGCATGAAAAAGCAAGGGTTTAAGTTGCTGGTCTGAAAATTTTGATGAAAAACCAGCAAACTAAGCTCTTGAATCTTGAAAAATTTCTTCAACTTGCTGCTCCAACTTTCTCCTTTGAATGCTACCTACAAAAATAATGAAAATCACATGAAAGAGAGGTGTTAAATAGACTTAGGGCTTTGTTTTTGCTTTGCTTTCTTTTGCTTTTATTTCCAAAACCCTAAATCAGCTGTTTAGTGCACTTGGACGCCCTCATCCTCTTTGCAACTTTGAAAATTCTTGAAAACTTTGCAAAATTTTCTAAGGCATGAGAAGTTGGGCGCCCTTCTTCACCAGGGGCGCCCACTTCAAGCAATGTTAGCCATTTTTTTGATATTTTCTACTTTTCACTATTTTGACCCCCTACTTCGCCTCTGATTTCCGGCTTGCAGATTGATCTGATGAATGAGCTGAAGGATTCATCGCAGAGCCTAACTGATTCTGAGAAGATTGTTCTGGAGGCGTCTCTAGCAAAAATCTTCATTTCGACCTCCGAATTCATGGGAGCCTTTCTTCTCCAGGGGCGCCCATTTTGTCCAGAGTTCATGATCTTCAATTTCTTCATTAACTCTTCTTCTTCAGATGATTTGGTCGAATCTAGTGGCTCGGGTGTCGGATTGACTGTCGGTTATGCTCGTTGCGTAGCTGACGAGATATTAGGAGGGGTCTTCTGGGATGAACTTCGCCAAACAGTGAATTTTAGGCCCTCAAAAGCTTGGGCGCCCCTGGCAAGCTGGGGCGCCCAAACTCACCAAAGAGTTTATTTTGAACTTTTTCTTGTTTGCTTCTGAATCTCAGTTTTTAGCCCTCGTCAGACCCTCCTTTCAGCTCCTCGTATCTAGCGACGGCGAACTCTGATTGACGCACTAGATATCTCGTTGGAAAGCTAGATCAATTGTGAAGAAATCATGTTAGAGCCGCTTCTGCAAAATCATCTGTTTAGCCCCTTGAAATCTTGGGCGCCTCTTCTCTCCTGGGGCACCCAAACCTTCCAGATAGCCATTTTTTCATTTGACTTTCTTCAAAGTTTGAAACTTTCATCTTGTATGTTCCTCTTTGACCTGAATCTGCTAAAGGATGACCAGTCGAATGATCTAACAGAGACAGGCGTGGCGAAGCTGGCTGAATACTGAAGAGATCGAGCATATTCTCAAACCCTAACTACTGAGTTAGGTGCTTCAAAAAGTTGGGCGCCCTTCTTCACCAGGGGCGTCCAAAGTTACCATACTTAAGTCAATTTTGATAATCTTCATTCTTTTTCAATCTGACATCAGGTTGGATACCTCCTATTCAGCCTTGAATTCCGGATGACTGGATGATTCGTTGATTACACCGTTGGAGTCGTTGCGGAGCTGACAGAAAACTGAGCAAATTTGGTTGGAGGCATAAACCCTAATTTCATCTTTTAGTGCCCTAAAAAGATGGGCGCCTATCTTCACCTAGGGCGCCCAAGTTTGGCAGTGTTAGAAAATTTTCATCGTTTTTCACCTTCTTTCTCGTTCTTCGTGCTTCACCTTCTTTCTCGTTCTTCGTGCTATCTCATGAACTCACCTTCTATTGAATGCTATGAGTGTTGAATCTGACGCCTGGTAGTCTACTGACCTCCATTGATGACCTCGGGGCTCCTGATATGCTTCTGAAAAAGCAGAATAGACCCACTAGGGTAAAACTGATTATTTTGAGATTCTGACTGCACCAACCTGATATGGACGTATTTTGAGCCAATCAAAATCAGTTTGAACCCTATCGGACCAACTTTCTATTTTTAGAAAGTTTTGCCAGTATCCGTTTCTAAAGAAACCCGGAAAAACCCAGAAAAAGTTACTATTTTTAGAACTACCACACATTTAGAGGGTCAAATTTACAATGTACTTAGATTTCTTAAGCATGATTTTGTTACTTCATCTAATACAAAATTTTAATGCGAAAAGTGAAAAAAAACTTGAGTTGGGATGTGTATATAATGAAAATGAAAAAGTATAAAAATAAAAGTATTGAAAGCAACAAATAATTGAAACAAGGAAATCAAATTCTATTTTACCAATTCAATGCAAACCTCAGATTGAGCTTGTTATGTCAAATTTCTAGTTAATGAATGTGGATGCAACTTGGTAGCATAACAGTATATTGGTTTTGTTGTACCCAAACCAATTTTTTTCCTTCATTAAGGCATTTTGCTTAAAATGGTCGAAACCTTGTAAAATTGTCGTCAAAAGTCAGTTTTTGGGCAAGTCAAGTATGGGCTTTTAGTCAATTTGATGTCTAGAAGATACTGGTAAAATTTTGAAAATTTGAAAATTAGGGTTTCTGGACCCCTATTTTTAGGTCAAAACCCTAAAAATTGAAACTTGTCACAATTGACTGAAAATTGTTTTGATTGGCTTATTTCACTTCACGATCACAGTGGTGAAGTCAGAATCAGGAAAAAGTCAGTTTAAGTTTGGTGGGTAGTTTTTCACTTTTTGAGGAGAAAAGTTAGGACCTCCAAGGTCATCAATGGCAGATGGCCAGATGCCAAGTGTCGAAATCTAAGCTTAAAACACTCCAACGAAGATTCTATGGCGGGATATGTTCAAAATGATGCTTCGTCACTAAGGGGATTTTCATCAAGGTGAAAATCATTGAAATTTTTCTAACTTTGGAAACAAAAGAGCGCTTGGAGGCCAGGGGCACCCTAGATTTCAGAGGCCCAGATCAACTTTCTGAGATTTGTCAATTCCAAGAAGACTTCTCCGGAATACTGTCAGCTTCGCAATAAGCCTACCAGCCAGTCTGGAAGATCTGTCTAGCACTTGAAACTGAAGATTGAACGAGAAATGAGGGAGATGAAAATTTGACTAACACTCGAGTAGAAAGTGCCCCTGGAGGCTAGGGGCACCCATCTTTTTGAGGTACCAAATAAAAATTTTTGGCCAATAATACCCAAGATATTTGTCTCAGACTTGATCAGGGTTCGCAACGAATCCGTTAGCGGGTTAATCTGAGTTGTTGAACTACCAGAATCAAGAGTCAAACATGAGGTTTAATCATGGTCAAAAATGTCAGAAAACAACAAAAGTGCCCTTGGAGGCCAAGGGTGCCCAAGGTTTTGGAGCTTGAAATGCAGTTATTTGGGTTATCTCAGATACTCATCTTGTCTATGATGCTTCGAGCTTTTTGTTACATACCTCAGTCGGGTCAGAGGATTTCTCAACAACCTACAGCCAGGGATTAAGTGGAGATTCAATCTTTTTTGAAAAATGGCTAACTCTGGGAGAAAAAGCGCCCCTAGAGGCTAGGGGCGCCCATGTTTTTCACCTAGCAGATGATGTTTTTAGGAAAAGTTCTCTCCAAGAGCTCATGTTCAGAATTGAGCTAGCTTCACAGTGAGTCTGTCAGCCAATTCTGAAGTTTTGTCGAATGTTGGAGAATGCAAGATGAAGTAGGGTAAAAATCACCTTCAAAGTGATGAAAATGCATGAAAATTAACCGTCTGAAGCACAAAAGCGCCCCTGGAGGCTAGGGGCGCCCTGAATTTTGAAACCTCAAAAGTTAGAATTAGGGTTTGCAACCTCAAGGAGTTTATTGTCAGTTTTGATCTTGCTCTTCAATGAAACTATCAGCCAGTTTTCTGGATACATCAGTCAATCAGAATCAGTGATCAAATGTAGCCTTCGGTGATGTTTGCAAATGAAAATTTATAAGTCTGGAGAGTTGGCGCCAAAGTCAAAGTTTGACTTTTGAACTCAAGTCTGTTGGCTGCCCCACAACTGGAGTTTTGTTAACTTGAATTAAAATAATATTTGATCTTCATTTTAACTTTTGAATCGACCTCAGATGACTTAATATTTTCTTGTTTATAGCGAGTTTATCTGTGCATGTAGAGTTGGCGCCCAAATTAGGGTTTTATCTCATCCAGTTAACTGAATTTGGGGTCCAATAGCATTGAGACATCCATATTTAGGGATTTGCATGCATTTGTGGCGCCTTAAGACATTTATTAAGTCATTTGGGTGTCCATTATTCTCATTACAGGTGGGAGCAAACACATTTTCTCAAGCAAGCAAAGATCTGAAGGTGCTACAGGTGATATTTTTAGGGTTCTTTTGAAATATGCCTACCAATTTTTTCCTTGAATTCTCACAACACAAACCAACACTATGCCAAATGTTTAGTGTTAGCTTTCCAAAATGATAAGCAAATTGAATACACTCAACGCCAAAAATGTTCACCAAGATCCTTCAAGAAGCGAGGTGATAGCATATGGCGGAGGTAAATGATCAATAACTGAAAGTAAATTACAGCTAAATGTAAAGAGGTGGTGAACCAACCATGAAAGTTTTCCACACTTCCACTAATTCAGTGGGGGGAAGAAATTACAAAACAAACTAATTCATTCGCTGCGGCAGGCATCCACTCGTGAGTGGGAATTCACCACTTTTCAGTGGGTACAAAGAGAGATTAACAAGTTAATTTTCCACACTGGCAATAAACCATCCAGGGGTTACAAATGTGAAAACTTAACACAAGTAAAGCAGTAAAGAAGGACTGAAACAGTACTACTGTTATCAGCCTTACAATGTAAAGAACTATTGCAAATTACAAGTGAATTACAATAGCTTCAAAGCTTAGTGAAATAGATGATCTCCCACTCAAAATCTCTCAATTATTGAAGTTATGAACTGAAATCAAATTCTGAAATAAATTTGATATAAAATCTGCCAACTGAGTTTTCAAAACCAGCAATCAACAACATATCAAAAAGGACAAATCTCTTACCACACTTCACCCAACTTCAATGAGGCTGCAAAGTCTTCAATTCCAATGCTATCCAACCAAATAACCTGAATTTAAACAATTCAAAGCAGCCACCAAAGGGAAAAATCGAGCTTCAATGTAGCTGCAATAGTTACTCTAAGCCTCTAAACTCAGATATGAATTGGAACTTCAAGAAACTGAGCATAGAACAGAAAATGAAGGTCTGATATAAATTTTCAATAAACCCCAATTTAGACCAGCATGCTAAGACTCCAACGAATTGCTCATATCTTCATCTATGTCTCACCAAAATCAAATAAGACTGAAAATAAACCTTCTCAAATGCTATGCGTGCATGAAAGAACAATTTCAAGACACATACAACGCTGCAATCTGCCCAGCAAACCAATATAAGCTTCGAAGACAAGGGACGGCTTAGGAAAGAAGTCGACCTTGTCAAATAAAATGGATACTTGCTCAATAAATCTGCCAACGTACAAATTGAAGCACCTCTAGCATAGGTTTCATTAGATCAAATATGCATAAGCAAATAAAATTCATACAAAGAGCTGCATATAAAAATCACCTTTAGCCATGAATGAACCAGCAAGCTCAAAAACTGAGAAATACATCAAATTCTCCAACAATGACGCTCAATTTTTCCCTTTGGTGGCTGCTTTGAATTGTTTAAATTCAGGTTATTTGGTTGGCTAGCATTGGAATTGAAGACTTTGCAGCCTCATTGAAGTTGGGTGAAGTGTGGTTAAGAGATTCGTCCTTTTTCATATGTTGTTGATTGCTGGTTTTGAAAACTCAGTTGGCAGATTTTATATTAGATTTATTTCAGAATTTGATTTCAGTTCATAACTTCAATAATTGAGAGATTTTGAGTGGGAGATCATCTATGTTCACTAAGCTTTGAAGCTATTGTAATTCACTTGTAATTTGCAATAGTTCTTTACATTGTAAGATTGATAACAATAGTATTGTTTCAGTCCTTCTTTACTGCTTTACTTGTGTTAGTTTTCACATTTGTAACCTCTGGATGGTCTATCGCCAGTGTGGAAAAATAACTTGTTAATCTCTCTTTGTACCCACTGAAAAATGGTGAATTCCCACTCACGAGTGGATGCCTACCGCAGCGAATGAATTAGTTTGTTTTGTAATTTCTTCCCCCCACTGAATTAGTGGAAGTGTGGAAAACTTTCATGGCTGGTTCACCGCCTCTTTACATTTAGTTGTAATTTACTTTCAATTATTGATCATTTACCTCCGCCATATGCTATCACCTCACCTCTTGAAGGATATTGGTGAACATTTTTGGCGTTGAGTGTATTCAATTTGCTTATCATTTTGGAAAGCTAACACTAAACATTT
Organism: Sequoia sempervirens; assembly: GCA_007258455.2. NCBI lineage: Eukaryota > Viridiplantae > Streptophyta > Pinopsida > Cupressales > Cupressaceae > Sequoia > Sequoia sempervirens. The sequence goes on from VDFB02167216.1 coordinate 11,797, forward strand.
GGCGTAGTGTTGGTTTGTGTTGTGAGAATTCAAGGAAAAAATTGGTAGGCATATTTCAGTGGTATCAAAGCCGAAGTTCCTGCCATTCTATTGGGGAGAACAGAAAAATTAGTGTTGCCACAATGGACATTAGTAGATTTGCCGAACAGTTCATGAGGGAATGTGAACATGATGCTTCCATATTCCATGCATAATATTAGAGTATGTCAGATGAGTTCAAGAATGATGTTTCTTTTGATTGCTACTTGAATTGTGTGTTGATTAGGAATCCTGGAAAAGTGGGTGTGGTCAATTACATCAAGAAAAAAATTAAAAGAGAAGCAGAACTTGCCATGGTTGAATAATCAAGGAAGGAAGAAGCAAAATGATCTGTTTGTGGTTTGCAGCCCACAAGTAAGCAAATTGAAGAGAAAAATCAGTCAACTAGTGTTGAAGATGGCACAAGCAAGGTGCACATTTTGCCTCAAAATCATAGGGCGTTTGAAGAAGATACCTTGGCAAATGAGGGGATTAAGTTAGAGTCCCAAAATACACCCCTAGACTTGCATGAGGTGGGAAATTATGCAAATTGTTTGGGTAAGAAGAACATAACAGCAGTTTTGAGTCCTAATGAGGATTCATCCGATGAAGATCTTGAGACAAATGACTTCACAGAAGATTTCAATAGTACCAATGTGCGGGTTGAGTTCGCTAAAGAAGAACAAATTTAAGGGGCATATTTCAGTGGTATCAGAGCAGAAGATCCTGCCATCCTGTGGATCAGTGCTTCATGTTCAGGCAGATGAATGACAGTTATCTTCGGTACTACACCAAAAATCAGAACAGATTCTAGTTCAACTCCTTGTGGTATCGAGAAGTTGGCAGTTAGGCATGGCTAATGAAGAAGAGATGAAGTTGGAAGAGACTCTCTTTTATAGAGTTAGTAATGACCTTTCAAATTCCCAACATTTCCCACCAAAGGGACGCCTATTCATCTTTTGAAATATTTAAATTTTCAAAACACTTTATTCCACCTTATTTAGGTGTCCAAACTTCAAGGCACAATAAACATTATAAAAAATCATTTTAATTTCTCCATGAGGCGTCCACCTTTGAGTACCACCTTTTAACACAACTTCAAGTCATTACATTAGGCCAAGGGGTCAATTTGGAAACACAATATTAATGACTTGAAATAAATCATTTTACCAAAATGTGCCTTAAAAATGTTGAAAACCAACTATACTCCAAATTGCCTTGCCCAAAATGGAAACTGAGCTGGCTGCTAATGCTACTGCCCAAGATGGCACTGCCAGAAATAGAACTTACTAAAAATAGTAACTTCTAAAAAGTTGCTCAACTCACTTTGCATGTTTTATCATTGCGAAGCTCTCTGAAAACCCAGAAAACCCCACTAGACAAACATCCGAAACTCTAACATGCAGCCATAAAAAATGCTTCAGAGCCCCTATAAAATAGGAAACCCTAATTTAACCTCTGACGAGCCTACGGGCTTCTAGAAATAGGCTTTCAGTCACCGAAGAAACTAATAGCTAAAATGGGGACATTACATCTTTATAGTGCCAGGTCTAGATTTTTCAGAGGATCTATTTTCCAGACTTCATTGTTCGAGTGCATGCAAACTTTATCAAATCTCAATCAAGGCATAGGCGTCATTTTCAGAGGCTGAATAATAATTTATATTTTCTATCTCTAAAATTCTTCTATCCTTGTCTTAGGTTTTCTCTCGCATGTCAAAGTAAATGGCATAATTTTCAAAATTTGATCATTTGGGTTTCACATAATTCAGCATCAGTAGCAAAATCCATGTTTCTGAATTTTTCGAGAAAATTGCCCCGTTACTTCACATTTTGAAGTATTGTACTTTTTTTGAAGATTATTTTGCATGCGGGCCAAAAACTCAATTTTTCCAAAATGGAATCATCTGGGTCTGTTCAACTCATCAGCGCCTACAAAACCCATGTGCCAGTTTTTCTTGGGTAAAATTGCTCCCAATGCCCTTACACCCTTACAGTTCTCAACTAAAAAGCCTTTGCATGCCTTAGTAAAACTCATTTTTTCGAGTTTCTGATGATCTGGGTTGGCTTAGAATTTAATTCTCTACAAAACCCACGTTTCAGAAAATTTCCAATTTTTTTTTCCGCAACTAATATTTTTAGCCTCTCCAGAGCCATTTTTTAGCTTTTTTCTGAAAATTGTCCAAACATATGTGACTTTACAGTCAAAAGTCAAGATTTTCAAAATGCAATTCAACCCAATAGAATACAAGGCCAAATCAGTCTTAGTTCATGACTTTAAAACCTTTGACACAGACTTGGGTCATGTTTATCCAGTGGTCAAATTGAGCACGTTGGAAGGCATCAGCAGCACGACAGTCAAGAATCTTGAGCATTCCGAATTGTTGGAAGTGGCATCTATTCCCATCACAGTGGCTGATCTTGAGCTCGTCATTGCATGCATAAAGCATTATGACTAATCCACAAGACAAATCCGATGAGCTGATGGGTAAGTCATTTGTAGCCTCAAGCTAAGAGACGTCGAGAAATGTTTTGCCATTCCACCCCACTTAGATACTTCTGTCATAGTCATTGAGTATTGTGACAAGATATGGTACGGAGACAAAGAAAGATCTCAGAGAAAGGTTGCTCAAAGGTGGCTAAAAGAACAGAAAACCAACTTGCCAAAGATGGTTGGGCGTGGAGAGTTCAAGGACGAAATAGTTGTCTTGATTACTTTGCTCAACCGGATTACAAATCAAGAGGAAACTCATATTTTTCGACCATGCATGTTCTATGTCATTTCCTGGATTATCGACAATAAGGAACACTTTGACTGGGCTATGTTGATCAGTGAGTGTCTTCACCAACAAATCATAGGATTCCTTAAAATCCACGAGTTTGACATGGTTTCTTATCTTGTCTATTTAATTGTTTTTTCAAGGCAATTTTAGAACTTTGAAGACCATTGGAACTCTTGGCGTTCAGCATGTTCACGAATTCTTCCCACCATTGGAGTTCTCAAAGGCTGAACAGGATTTCAAACAGGTAAATGATCACTTCCTAATGAAGACAATCAAAGACCTTGATAATGAGATGCACATCAGAATTTCACTAGAGGAAAAATCCGCAATGGAGAGTTGGGCAGATTGGTTTATCCAATTTCCCACTTTCACATATATCCGAGTATATGGTTACACTGGAGAAACTCTCATGCTACCGAGATACCCTTCAGATAAGGTCCTATTCATGGAGTTGCTAAGACAGGTTCACGAGGTTCCACTCTTTTCTTCGCAATTGGCACAAGAAAGCATTCACCTTGTCATGTCCCCATTTTTGGCGAGCATCAGAGATCGTGAGATTGGCCTATCATGAGACCCTCGTAGGCTGATAGAGTGGATTGAGGGTCGTTTCGGAGCTTGGCTCAGCATCTGATTGGCAGTTTTGATCAATTGGCTTTCGTTTGGGCTTGATCGGAGACTTTTTGCAGAATTGCTATTTTTATCAGTTCCTGGCAGTCAGCGTGGGACCCCTGCTATTTTTAGCAGTATAGCTTTGGCAGCGTTCAGAATCACTTCAGTGTTCGTCAGCTTCAGACGGATCAGTCATCGGACGAATAACGAGGGAGATATTAATATTTAATTATATTAATTAAATATTAAGTATTTGATGAATATAATATAAAGTTATAATATTTTAATTATAACTTAAGTGATTCAGTGAAGGGGTCGCCCAACATTAAAAGGGGGCCATTTGACGATTTATTTAATGATTTAAATTTAATGCTGAGACTATTGAAGAATTAAAAGATTTAAAAAGTGAATATTTTAATGATTTCCTATTATTAAGGAAATCGCACTTTTGAGAAGGATAAAGGTTTTTGCATTGGTTTCTGAGCTATTATGACATTGGAGAATCAGAATTTGATCAAGACTTCGTCAGAGAACGGAAGCCTTAGGGTTTCGTCTCGATACATTGGAGAACGAGCCATCTCCAGTGGGAGCGATTCAGAGGATGTGAAATAACATCCGATTTATTGCCAGGCAGAGGGATTTCTTCATCCAGAAGAAATTACAGAGTTTCAACAGAGAATATTTCATTCAGGGTTTACAGAGAAGTTTTATTTTGTCCAGAAAACATCCATCAATCAGGGCGCACCTTATTCAGAGGTCCAGACATTGATTAAAGGAAACCGTATAAACATTAATTGCTGTTCTGATCTGGCCGTACATTTTTGTACAGTGCAGCCGTACCATCATTGGGAAAAGTGTATTGATCTCAGAGTTAATCTTTTTCCAGAGCTTCAGCATATTTCTATCTTTCAGAAGGCATCTAATAACCTGGGCGCACTTATTCTCATCATTTAGAGACACCAGAGGAAGGCCGTACAAATCTATTTGCTGCTGTCAGCAGTCCGTACCTTGACTGTACCTGGGCCGTACTTTTCACAAAGGCGTGCTTGTTCTTGAGGAAAAACGCCTGTCTCCAGAGTTGCCAGTCTTTACTTGTGAGGGCGCTGGGATCCTGAGAACCATCTGAGACAGTTGCAGAGAGGAGAAAACATTTATTGCATCAACCGTACCTTCTGTATCAGATTTCCAGCAAGCTGATTACCAGGTTTTTACATAATAAAATTTGTTGTTCTTTCATGCATGCTGCCAGAACTTCTTGTATTGTTGCCAGTTGATCAAATAAAAGCAACGCCATTATTCTAGCTTGTAATTTCTATGCATATTGAGGATCTATCATTTTTATATCATTTATTATTATTTTCAAGAAGAGCCGTACCCTTTCATTTATTGCATTGAAAACACAAAAATTTGCAAAAAACCAAAAACCATCAGAAAAACCTAAAAACAGTCAAAAACGGAGATTTGGGGGAAACAAGGGTTTCTACAGTGGTATCAGAGCTAAATCCTGCCATCCTGAGGGTTTAGCCGTCTTCTGCAGCCGGAACAGTTTGGGTCTTATCAGGTATTATTCATTCAGGCGAGCTTTGGTTGACAGGCAACAGGGTTCGATCTGGCAGCCGGGAAACATGGCTGACAGAACTGACAGGCATTACAGGACTGATAGAACAGTTAATCTTAGAACAGAGACTCCTTACAATAACAGAGGTCAGGACCGTGTAGAGGTCTTGCATGCACTCAGAGAACTTAGTGCAGGTCAACGGCGGTCAAATGGTGTATTACAGCAGGTGGCAGTTGCACTTCAGAGATTGGATACTCCGAGGAGATCGTCACCACATCGTGACGATGACAGGAGTGTTGCAGGTTCACGGAGAGCTCCTAGGACAGTGTCACGGACAGCAGACAGGCCTACTAGGCCCACTTTCACGAGACAGGAGCCCGATGAGGTTATAACAGGTGAAAGGCATGAGGGTTTGTTCGCCGGTACATTTAGGACAGCGAATGACAAGTGGCAGTTAGAATCACCTGAGACCAGTGAAAGGATCACTATTGACAGAACACCACCAAACACAGAAAGAGAAGTGAATAGCATGTTCCAGGAGTATAGCAATCTACCTCAGAAGATTAAAGACAAACTTCCTTTCATGAGTTACGTGGATGTGCACCCGAGTCTTTGCCATAAGACAGAGTTCGCAAAACAGAAATATCTCACTACAGCTCGTGAGTTGTTTACACCTGGAAAGGATAGAGAATCTACGCATAAGGATGATACCACTCTTCGTCAAAATGATTTGATGTTTTCAGTCTCCTATGAAGAAGGCAGAAATTTATGTGATGAGTTTGATAGAAGTGCTGATTTAATTCGAGAACATACTAGCACCGCTTCGGGTAATGGCTTACCTACATCGCCCTTGCATGAGATGACTCGAGAAATTTCTGCCCTGAAGGCTACTTCTGATTTTTATGACAGCAATGGTGAAACGTCACGTGAGCATGATACAACGGCGGTTTCACACATGCAAAGTAACCCTATTGAGTTGTTACACGAAGAGACTGTAGAGTTGGGTACTAGTGATGCAGTTGGTGTTGAGAACTTATGTTATGATGAGTCTGATTTTTCGGATCAGACCTCTGAGAACCAGTTAGAGGATTCATATGTTGATATGGAATCCCAGGATCATGCGTTGGATGAGCATGCAGTCACTGTTAGAGTAGAAGCGTGTGAAGATATTGTCATACCAGCAACTTCTACCGTACCAGTTGAGCCATCCTTTGAGGTACAGAGCAGCAGTACCTTAGATGTTGAGGTGTGTAGGGTTGAGAGCACACATGATGCTGCTTATCATGAGGTGAGTGATGACGGATCAGCGTCATATCATAGTGCATATGATGAACCGGAAATCTTGTATGGGGGTCGTAAGCTTCAGAATCCTCATCATTTGGTTGGGCAACTACAAGTGAATGATAATATGATTGCCACCGCCCTTGAGCATTTTGACGTTGCTCATCAGATGTTGACTACCTATGGTTGGAGTCCGCCTGTGACAGATGAGCACAGTGAGAGTGGTTTTTCCCTTGCAGTGATACGTGCACTCCGAGAAGCAATTGGAGCGATGAAACAAAATTACCTTAAATTACTTGCAGACAGGGATTTCCTTCTCGAGTGGGATTGCATTTGTTTTGATGCATTGCAGGGAAAGGGAGAACAGATTGATGAGCTCACTCATGAGCTGGAGGTGACTAGGGACTCATTGCATAGCACCCAACTGGCTCTTCGAGAGTCACAGTTACAGATTGAGAGGTTTACCGTGGCGTTGAGTTTAGCACAATCTTCACCACCTTTGGATATAGTTCAGTCTTCCATGGCAGCGGTTGGTGAGGAGTATACACCCATGGTACATAGTAGTGAGGGAGATGTTGAGGATGAGGTTACATCCAGCACGGTCACAGGAGCAATCGGTACAGATAGGATGAGTACACTAGATGAGAGTTGCAGTGAGCCACGCGTTGCACCAGGTCCTCTCGACATTAGTTCTGTGTTAGGTGATGCAGGGCAGTTCATTGATAGTTCCTGTGACATGGTTGTCGATACACTGGAGAGTTGTGTGACAACCCTCGATACTTGTCCATCTTCACAGCAGATATTCAGAGTTTCATCCAGTTGGGAGATTGGTACTTGTGATGATTTGTTTTCCTCTCCTGGAAGCAAATCAATCTTTTCGTCCGATGCAGTTGACTATGATCGGCAGCTAGTTGAGCCAAGTCAGGAGTACAATTCATTTTATTATTCCAGCGATTCAGAGATGGATGATTCAGATCAGGATGGAGTGATTGTGCAATTTGTGAACAATCCATTATTTGAATTTGATGGTGGTTTGGTCTATGATAACCCACTCTTCGAGTTGGACGCTGATCGTACTCTTGATACTAGTTCCAGGTTGGGTGATGATCGTAGTGTTTGGGATTGTTCCAGTGCATCGCAATTCCAAACCAGACTCACAGAGGAGTTCAATGTGGTGTACACGGTGAGGAGTGCTTACGGTTTTTCCTTTGATCCACCTGTACATGATTCGTATTCGATGCACCATACTTGTGCACAGGGTGATTCTCTCAGTACAGTTGAAGGGAGTAATTCATTATTGTGTGCAGAGTTACCATCTTCACAAGATGGGATTAGCGGATGCAGGTACTTGACTCAGCAGTCTGCGGGGTATTACTTGCAGGGACAGCAGTCTGTTTTACATCGTGCCGATATGTATTTGACAGGGCTTGATACTTCTATGTCACAGATTCATACAGGTACATGGTTACAGGGCGACTATGGTATTAGTTGGCATGATGGTTTGGATAGTTATCACATCCATGAGTATTTAGCAGAAGGCAGGGAGAGATTCAGGATAGTAGATGCTTCTGGAAGTTTTTATCTCTGCATGACAGATGGATGTGGATTCATATGGTATTGGGATCCCGGTGGCGATAGCGTTGGCACTGAGTATTGGATGGGTCCCATTGAGTTACTTCACTATTCTCAGCATGGTGAAGTTGGAGGCAGTAGAGCGCAGTGGCAGCCTGAGGAGGACCGTCACGACAGATTTTCACTCTGGGTTTGGGATCCAGGCATTGCTTGCGCAGTTGAGTTTTATTGATGCTATAGGAGACAATTCGAGATGTGTGGGACATTTCACAGTTTTTCCTTTTGGGCCTTCCGAGGATCGGAGTTTTCTTGCAGTGGAGATTGCTTGGGGTCAAGCAATTTTAGGGAGGGCGGACTGTCATGTCCCCATTTTTGGCGAGCATCAGAGATCGTGAGATTGGCCTATCATGAGACCCTCGTAGGCTGATAGAGTGGATTGAGGGTCGTTTCGGAGCTTGGCTCAGCATCTGATTGGTTTTGATCAATTGGCTTTCGTTTGGGCTCGATCGGAGACTTTTTGCAGAATTGCTATTTTTAGCAGTTCCTGGCAGTCAGCGTGGGACCCCTGCTATTTTTAGCAGTATAGCTTTGGCAGCATTCAGAATCACTTCAGTGTTCATCAGCTTCAGACGGATTAGTCATCGGACGAATAACGAGGGAGATATTAATATTTAATTATATTAATTAAATATTAAGTATTTGATGAATATAATATAAAGTTATAATATTTTAATTATAACTTAAGTGATTCAGTGAAGGGGTCGCCCAACATTAAAAGGGGGCCATTTGACGATTTATTTAATGATTTAAATTTAATGCTGAGACTATTGAAGAATTAAAAGATTTAAAAAGTGAATATTTTAATGATTTCCTATTATTAAGGAAATCGCACTTTTGAGAAGGATAAAGGTTTTTGCATTGGTTTCTGAGCTATTATGACATTGGAGAATCAGAATTTGATCAAGACTTCGTCAGAGAACGGAAGCCTTAGGGTTTCGTCTCGATACATTGGAGAACGAGCCATCTCCAGTGGGAGCGATTCAGAGGATGTGAAATAACATCCGATTTATTGCCAGGCAGAGGGATTTCTTCATCCAGAAGAAATTACAGAGTTTCAACAGAGAATATTTCATTCAGGGTTTACAGAGAAGTTTTATTTTGTCCAGAAAACATCCATCAATCAGGGCGCACCTTATTCAGAGGTCCAGACATTGATTAAAGGAAACCGTATAAACATTAATTGCTGTTCTGATCTGGCCGTACATTTTTGTACAGTGCAGCCGTACCATCATTGGGAAAAGTGTATTGATCTCAGAGTTAATCTTTTTCCAGAGCTTCAGCATATTTCTATCTTTCAGAAGGCATCTAATAACCTGGGCGCACTTATTCTCATCATTCAGAGACACCAGAGGAAGGCCGTACAAATCTATTTGCTGCTGTCAGCAGTCCGTACCTTGACTGTACCTGGGCCGTACTTTTCACAAAGGTGTGCTTGTTCTTGAGGAAAAACGCCTGTCTCCAGAGTTGCCAGTCTTTACTTGTGAGGGCGCTGGGATCCTGAGAACCATCTGAGACAGTTGCAGAGAGGAGAAAACATTTATTGCATCAGCCGTACCTTCTGTATCAGATTTCCAGCAAGCTGATTACCAGGTTTTTACATAATAAAATTTGTTGTTCTTTCATGCATGCTGCCAGAACTTCTTGTATTGTTGCCAGTTGATCAAATAAAAGCAACGCCATTATTCTAGCTTGTAATTTCTATGCATATTGAGGATCTATCATTTTTATATCATTTATTATTATTTTCAAGAAGAGCCGTACCCTTTCATTTATTGCATTGAAAACACAAAAATTTGCAAAAAACCAAAAACCATCAGAAAAACCTAAAAACAGTCAGAAACGGAGATTTGGGGGAAACAAGGGTTTCTACACACCTTTCCGTTTTGACTAGGCATATACAAGTGCAGGACAGCAGCTGATTGCAAGTTAATGACCAATGAGTTGTTAAAACTCCATCTTAGGTATCTCACTGAGAAGCGCTCCTATGATCCTCTGGGTCATTATGCAGCTTGGTTGGAGTGAAGTAATTCACACGGGCCAGCACTTGAGGACTTTTGGGTCAATTGTGAAGATGAATTTGAAGTGTGCCGACGTCATTACTACAAACTTACTCTTCCTTAGCTTCCTGATTTCCTATCATAAGACATTGAGGGTTTGTCAAATGATGATGAAGAACTGTTACTTACACATTCGTCAAGGATCAAGTTGCTCGCTGGCCACTTTGCCAACTGGACTGGTATGCTAAAGAGAATACATCAGTGGAGGAGTTGTCAAGAGGGGTTATCAAGACTAGCATGTACTTCTTGGACAGCAAGAGAAGGTGAAAGACAGTTTCAGTTGCAAAGCCGCCAGTGGGGTTTTCTTCACTACCTTCTACATCAAGGTCGAGACCCCAAGTTAAAGGTTATCATGGAACCTCCTGAAGGTGTCAGAGTTAGTGGGAACACGAAGGGAAGGAACATGAGTAAGCAAAAGATCGAGAAGGTGTCGGAAGTTCCAGTGGAGCCAGTAATGCAAGTTGAAGTTGGTTCTTCATCTCCTGGTTTGCCATTCTCACCACAGTCACCTCCCATTGATATTGACTCAGAGCCAAAATCACCAGTTTGTGAAGCCTCAGGACGAGTTGATCCACCAGAGGTTGACACAGCAGCAACAGTTTCTCCTCGAGAGGATAACATTGATCACTCGTGTTGGCTCGAGAAGAATTTGGAAAGGAGGCGAAAGCCTTCATATCAGCTTGATCTAAGTTTGGCAGTCCCTATCAGAATAAGTCAAACAAGAAGATCAAGAATTAGGTGCATATAGTGAAGACTCCTGAACCAGATGAAATATACTAACCAATTTTTTTCTTGAATTATCATAACACAAGCCAACACTACGCCAATGGATTAGCATTAGCATCAAAACTGAAATCCAAGCTTGAAAGAACTCAACGCCAAGAATGCACACTCAATCCCAAGGAAGGATAGGTGTTGTCATATGGCGGAGAAATTAAAGAACAGTACTTGAAATGAAACAAACTCAACGTCAAGAATGTGCACTCAAGATCCCACTGAGGGCGAGGTGCTAACATGATGGAGTTATTAATTGAAAACTGAAACAAATAGGCGGATAACCAGCCATGAAGAAATCTGCTCAACCACTTAAACAGTGGGGGGAAGAAAACAAAATAATCCAGACTAATTCCTCCGCTGCGGCGGGCATCCACTAAATAGTGGGAATTCTCCACTTAACAGTGGGTGATAGAAAGTAAATACAAATCAGATTCCTCCACACTGGCCGTAAACCATCCAGGGGTTATGATATTTGCATTAAAGATCACAAGTAAATGCAGTAAATAAATGGTTGGATTAGTACTACTAATTCTCAACCTTACAATTAAGAAAAACTGCAAATTACAAGTGTTACAATAGAAGAATGAATGCAAATATGTGAAGGATGAAATTAGCTAGTTTATATAACTCTCAAAGACTGAAATTGAATCCAAATTCTGAACTTATTGAAGTCTGATAATAAAAACCAGCAAACTGAAACTGTAAACCAGCAACCTGTAAAACAATGAAATGCTCATAACTCTTTCAATATACCTCTGAATTGAATGAAACGAAATGCAAAGTCTCTTTGGAGGATAGGCGCCCAAACTCAAACCACAAAACTGCATCAAAACTCAAGATATTATTTTGCACGAATCCCAATGCACTCTAAAGATGGTATGGCCCTCAAGAGGGGCGATTTCTCTTGCTAAAAATCAAATACTTGGAATTAAATTATGAAATTCTCCAAATATGGTCGCCATTAGCATAGAATTGCAAGGATCAAATACCCATAACCAAAATAAATTCACATCAAAAGCTGTAAATGAAAAACACCTTCAGCTGTGTATACACCAGCAACATTAAAACTGAAATTCTCACCAAAATTCACCAACTTTGAAGCACAATCTGCTAGTCTGATTGAGAAGCAGCAATAAGACCAACTAGGTGTTGTCTTTCAAACACGAAATTGGATTGGAACTAGGAGGTAAGCATCCCTCGAAGTATTAAACAAGTTGTCATTTTGACAGATAACATTAGCATAAACATTGGATAATCAGCTCTTCAAACAGCAGCAATATATAAGCTTTAGTTGGCAAATGAAGCAACAAGAACTCTTCAAATTCCAAGAAGTTGAATCACTTCAACTTCCAAAAGGGACGCCACCTTTTTTGCCTTTTACTTTTTGAAATAATAAAATATTACTCAACCTCCTTTAGGCGTCCAACTTCACTTTGCAACAATAAAGCATTTAATAAATCATTAAATGCACAATTGACCCCCTTAATGGCCCCTCTTTTAAAACAACATGAAGTTATTACTCCTAGGCATGGGGTACAACTGAGAAACATGAAATTTGACTAAGTATAAACTCAACTCATGAAGAAAACCAAACCCAAAGCCAAACTGAAACTGATGGATAACAAGATGACTTGAGTTGAACTGCTGATGATGCCATTGCCAAAATTAGACTTACTAAAAATAGCCACTGCCAAAAATAGTAAGTTTACCTCAAAACCAACAGAAAGCAGAACTGAGCTGGAAGCAAGATTTAATGAAAGTGAAAACCCTAAATTCGTACATCTGAGTAGCCTACGGATTTCTGGAAATAGGCTAAAACCAAACGAAGAGCGTATGGCCAAAATGGGGACATTACACCAGAGATCGTTGTTGAAGTTGCTACACCACCAGAGGGCAAGAGTCTGGATGAAGTTGAAGTTGGTGATTTCACCTTCGTCAAAGCAAATCTTGGCAGGAGCACTTGGGATGTGGACGTGGGCCTCTTTAAGGTTGCTACAAGTAATCTTGAAGAGCTAGTCATGAAAGATGGAGAAGACAAGGCAACTTTCAAGGCTAAGAACAAGCAACTCCGACAGTGCATCTCGGATCTTCTTCATGGAACCTCAAACGTTGCAGCCATTCTTCCACAACTTCGAGAGACACCTGCAAATCAACAAAAGCTCGGTCGGTTAGTCAATTGTGGAAAACTATTGGATAATTGGATCGAGGATTTCATCATTGCAAGCAGATACCTTCTCACAGAGTTGTATCAGTTGAGGTACGAGGCACATGACCTTCGTCAAGGAATCCAGCGGCTTGAATTGACTATGGCTAAGGGAAAACCAAAGGACTTGATTCTTATTTCTCAGTTGGCAGTTGCATACGACACCGTTGTAGCAAATGAGGATAAAAGAAAGCTTTTCGCTTGGAGAGAACAACACCTCTTCAAAGTGGAAATGTATGAAAGAATCTCTTCAAAGCTAGACACAATCAAAGAAGATGTTTCCAGTGCACTCAAACTTGTGAGCGGATTCGTCACTCATATCTCGTGCCATTATCTTCATGAGAATGGTAATTATATTAATCTCGAGACTGTGCAGATTGAGTTTCAAAATTTGGTTCATGATAGTCTTGATGGTGAGCCTGTGGCGTCCAAGTTGAATCACTTCTCGGTGATGTCAACAAGCTTCAACAAGTTAGCCGGAGAAATCAAAGAGTGCTAGAGAAAGATCAAGGATGGAGAGAAGGCATTGTGCAAGCAATCTATCATCTTGGATAGCGTCAGAGTGCCAGAAGAGGAGACAGTTAATGAGTTCATGGATGAGATGATTGCTTTAGACGGCTTGGAGTAGACTGACACTTGGATCTTACAATTCGCAAGATAGACATTAAACAAAGCAGTTAACTTGATGCTTCTTTCCAAGTTAAGCTCGTTGTTTCACATATCATTGCATGTCTATCTTGAGGATATCTTTTGGAGGAGGTCAGACTTTCAGTTAGGATCCAATTAACTGATGTTAGTTATCAGTTAACTTTTCATTTCAATAAGGACTTGCATGTTGCACATGTCCATTTTAGTTTAGTTTTGTTTCAGTTAACAAATGGTAGTTTTCCAGTTAACTGTATAGTTGCATACATTTAGGTTTAGAGAATAAATTCTTGCATGCTTGCAAGACTGAGTGTAAACTCAAGGAGATTTTAGGGTTCTCTACTCCTTGAAGTTCTATAAATAAGAACACCCTTTGTCATGTCCCCTTCTTGTTGACATCTCTCAGAGCACAGGATTAGCCTATTATGCGACCCTCGTAGGCTGATAGGTTGGATAGGGGGTCATATTGGAGCTTGGCTCAGCTTCAGTTGGCAGTATTTGATCAGTTGGCTTTCGTTCGGGCTCGTTTAGACACCTCTAGCCTGAGTTGCTATTTTTAGCAGTATTCAGCACTCAGCGTGGGACCCCTGCTATTTTTAGCAGTATGGATTGATAGCATTCAGAATCACTTCTTTGTTCATCAGCTTCAGACGGTTCGTGCATCGGGTTTATATCGAGAGAGATATTAATATTTAATTGATTTAATTAAATATTAATTGTTGGAGCATTATAATATAAAGTTATAATATTTTATTATAACTTAAGTGATTTTCAATGAAGGGGGTCGCCATCATGGAAGGGTGCCAATTTTTAATTATATTTTATAATTAAAAATTTGAGTTGAGACTGTTGAAAAATTTAAAAGAAAAAGAAGTCGAATTTTTAATGATTCCCTATTATTGAGGAATTCGCACTTCTCAAGAAGATATAAGCTTTGCATTGAAAATCGAGCCCATTATGTTATTGATGATTGAAAATTGATCAAGTCTAAGCAGAGCACAGAAACTTAGGGTTTCAGTCTCGAATGCATTGGGGAACGAGCCATCTCCAGTGAAAGCAGTTCAGAGTGTGTGAGATATCACCTGATTTATTGCCAGATAAGAGATTTCTTCATCCAGAAGAAATTACAGAGCTTCATAGTTGATTCAGATTCAGAGTTATTTGTCAGGGTTTCATCCAGAAAGCAGTTGTTGATCAAGGCGCACCATATTCTTGAGTTTGGACACTGGTTTCAAGGAGCCGTACAACTTGTACCTGCTGGTCTGACACAGCCGTACCCTGCAGCAGGCCGTACCAGCAGCAAAAGAGGCGTGTTCTTCATCTTATGCAAAACGCCTTACTTTTTGGTCTTCTGTCTTCCTTTCTAGAGGCGCCTTCATACCTGGATCAGTTTGCAAACTTTTGATAGAGGGAGAAGCTGAGATTAGTGAAGCCGTACCATCTCAAGCATTTATACCATTGCTGCAATATCAGGTTTTTATCCAAAAAGTGTTGCCTTTTACTTTGCATGTAATTGGATCCTTATTGTAATCATTGCAGAAGATTAAATAATAGTCTGGCATCAATATTTGCAATAGATTATGTTATTTCTGGAGCTCTAAGATTTTATTTAGATTTTATATCATTTATTTGCAAAATCGCCATCTTTCATTATTCTTGTAAAAACACAAAAAAAACTCAAAAACTTCAGAAAACAAACAAAAATAGTCAGATTCGGAAACAGAGGGAAACTAGGGTTTCTGTAGTGGTATCAGAGCTAAATCCTGCCATCCTAAGGGTTTAGCAGTCTTATGCAGCCAGAACAGTTTGGGTCTCACAGGTATTACACACGCAGACGTGCTCTGATTGACAGGCAACAGAGTTTGAGCAAGCAGCCGGAAAACATGGCTGATAGAACAGATGTTCCTAGAACCGAGATTCCTCAAAACCCTAGAGATCAGGATGATGCAGAGGTTTTGCATGCACTCAGAGATTTACGTGCAGGTCAACGGCAGTCGAATGATGTATTGCAGCAGTTGACAGTGGCACTTCAAAGATTGGGTGCTCCGAGGAGACCGTCACCACATCGTGACGATGAGAGGAGTGAAGCAGGATCTCACATAGCACCGAGGACAGCCTCACGGATAGCAGATAGGCCCACTAGGCCTACTTTTGTGAGACAGGAGGCCGAGGAGGCTATTGCAGAGGAGGAGCATGAGGAGTTGTTCGCAGACACACTTATGGCAGCGAACGAGGAGTGGGAGTTGGTACCACCGGAGGTCAGAGAGAGGATCTCTTTCGACCGTTTTGTCACTCAGAGGCGAGAGCACCATAGAGGTCG
>VDFB02167217.1:0-27263 GCA_007258455.2 Sequoia sempervirens
TCCATCTCTGCCGCCATCTCCATCCCGGCCTCCATCTCTACCCTTGCCTCCATCCCTCCCCCGGCCTCTACCTCTGTCCCTGCCTCTGCCTCCCCATCTGGCCCTCGGCACACGAGGTATCACTAACCGCCTGTCCACAGGTGCTGGCCCATCAAGATCTTTCAACGACACTAGTCTATATGCCTCCCACTAGAGATTGTAATCTGTTGTAGTCCCCGAATCAGCTGCTCCTATCCATCCCCATGCCTGGGCTCCTAGCCCGTCAATCTACTGCTTGGAAAATGCCACTAGGATGGCTAGTCCCCTCAACTACTCTCTAGAAGACCTGGTGTACTTGACTGTCCCTATAGGTACACCCTGCTACTCTCTGAACTATCTCAAGACACGTTGTGGTAAATACATCTCAATGATCAAAGACATTTGCACAGTTTGGCCAATTATGTATCTGTACTATCTACAGAAGGTGAGGTGCTTGTCCTCATCATCCCAAGCCTCACAGTCTCTGTATGACCTCCAAATAAATGACACCATCATTTCAATCCTATGTCGCCACCAGCCGGTCTCACCCATCCGTGTCTGTTGCAGTGCACCCGCATAGTAATAGGCATACGACATACCCTCAGCCAACTATGGTCTCTCAATGGGAGGACGAAATATGGCAATGTGCTCCCAAGCCCAGATCATCATCAGTGTGGTCCCACAGGAGATGCTCTCTCCTCTCCTATATGCAACATCATGCAACTGATGGTACAGTGTCCCAAGCAAATAGGGACCCCAAGCATAAACCATCTTATCACGCCTCATGCCAACCAGGACGTCTCCCCAACCAATGGAAAATCCATGTCCCCAACAGTCAGGAATCAAGATCCCTCCAATTAGAGTCACAAGATATGCATCAAAGTGACCATAATGCTTGGCCATGAACTCCCATCTGATCTCATACCCCTGGATGCCCAGTCGTACACCCTGATCTCGGTAATAAGCTTGGAAGGTTTGCTCACCATGATGTGGTTTGTAGACGGTCCCCTCCCCTCGGATCAGCACTCGCAATATCCGATAGACATCCTCCAAGGTGATCGTGGCCTCACCTATCGGTAGGTGGAACGAACAAGTCTCTGAATGCCACTACTCGCACAGCGCAGTCAATAATCCCTTATTTTCCTGAATGGTGGGAATATACGTAGCATAGAATAGTCCCAAATGCATCAATCATCGCTGCTCTCGTGGGCCCAACTGATCGGCAAACCGCAAGGTGGTTAGTCTGCTCTCCCTTGTATAGATAGGGGCAAGCTGCCTCTGCAAAAAGATGAACAATACATCAGCACTTTTTGGACAACTGTCATTATCATGAAAAGCATCTAAGGATACACAAACATCAAAATCAACTGTGGTCAGGGTAAATTACAAATGCGTTGCATTCAGGCAATTGCGTCTCAAAAAGTCAATTGCGTCATACCGTACATCAAATGTGGTCCAAAATATCAAATGTGTCGCATGTTAATGATTGCATCGCAAAAATTGACAAATGCGTTGCATTAAGGCAATTGTGTCGCATAAACACAATTGTGGAATTCAAAAAAGCGAGTGCGGTGCAACTTGACAATTGCGGCATTCAAACATTCAATTGTGACACGATAAGTCAAATGCGTTGCAGAAATTGTCAAATGCGGAGCAAACCACCGGTCTACCCTATTTTCTCTTAGCACTTGCATCGTGACGCATCAAATACATTGAACACACAAACGATTGTGGCTTATGCGAACGCAGTTGCATCGCGGCACAAATATTGTTGGTCCTAGAAAGCTAAAAATGACATGAAAAATGAGAAAAGAACAAAGTGGGACAAGGGTACTTACCGTTGGCTCTAAGCCCTCTGGCCATCTGTAGGTCTGCACAATCTCCTCACGATGCTCTGACACTGGAATCACCATCGTCACTGCTATGCCTTTCGCTCTGAGCTCTCAAATTTCACAAGGTAAATAGTAGAAATGATTTGGCTTTTACCTATTTGTCAACCTATTTATAAGGTCAAACTGACATTTTTCTCAGGTGGGTTATTACTAGAGGCTCATTTGACCACCTTTGACTTCCTCGTTAGTGGCTTTAAACATGTCAAAATTAGAAACTGACTGCGCCTTTGTTTTTTTGGTCATTAATTTGATTTATCGAGACCCTTTGCAAATTTTTCTTTCGCTGACCCAAAATTTGAAAATTTCTCGAGGGGGCAATGATACCCTTTACCTTCATTGGGGCATGAATTTGGCTTATTTTCTTTGTCACAATGCGACAAGCGACATTATGACAAAGAGGGGCAAAATGGAGACACCTAAAAATGACCTAGGCCTGCAAGCTTCATTTTTACTACTTTCGTCCTAGCATAATTAAAACATTTAATTATGTCCTTGGTCCACATTCGAATATAGATTAAATAATTCATAATTATTTAATTAATTCATGTCCTTTTATTCTTCTTGATTATTAAATAAATAAATTATATTTATTTATTAAATACGTCATTAATTGTCGAAAGTCTTCCCTTAATTAAATAAATTTCTTAATTTATTTAATTACCTTTCTTCATTAATTATTCTTGATTATTAAATAAATGAATTTCATTTATTTATTTGATATGTCACTAATTGTCACAATTAAATAAATTTATTAATTTATTTAATTATTCAGTCTTATCTTCCAAATTAAATAATTAGTTTTAATTATTTAATTACTAATTTCACTTTTCTCTCATTTTAAATAAATGAAAATATTTAAAATGATTCCATATTGTTAACTGTCACTCTTTTTAGTAAATAATCTAAAAAATATTATTTACTTGTCACATAATTTTATCATTTTGAATTAATTAAATTCAAAAAGATATTATTCTTCCAAAAATCAAGCAATCGGGCATATTCTTGATTTTCCAAATTGAATCTTCATTCTAAATCTTATCTTCTTGATTTTTCGAATCTCACAAATCAGGTAGTCTTATCTTCTTGATTTTTTGAAAATCTTTATTTCTTTAATTAATTTCCTCATTTATTCTCCATCGTCGATCCGATTATCTGAGATTTTATCTTGACCATTCGATTAAGGAATCTGCCCTAACCCTAATTAGGGATTCTCAAATTTAATCTGGACCTCTCATTCTAGGTCTTTTGTAGGATTCGATCTCGCCCATCCATTCAAAATGGTATTTTCTATATAATGCCATCTTCTCACTTTTTGATTACACGCTGACATTTTACATAGACACACACACATATTATAGGCATTGCACTTGCACTCTTAGGCTTCCCATTAGAATTATTATTTTCATGTGATCAAATCTTAGACATTGTCATAGTCATAGGCATTTAGACGTTTTTATATAAATCCTTCAAGGCTTGTTGTAGGACATAGACATTTTCAGATTGCTGCACAACGAATCTGAGGGAAACATCATCCAACAAGTAAGAAGGTACTATGGAGGTAATCATGGGAATTGTGATTTACAGGTATAATTGTTCTATTGTTTAATTTCCTTTGTGCTCTTTAGAACTTTGGGTTTATTGTCATTTATGATTTACATTTTATTTATTAATCTAAAACCTTAGAATTTACCCTCAGTTACACTACATATTATGAATGCGATGGATACCCGTCTAGCATTAATGGGATTTTGTTCATGCTTGAATAAAATGTCAAATTAGCAACTCTCTTTTGTCCATTGCTAGGCCTGAATTTCAAGGTTGGCCTTGCCTCTCAAATCCACATTTTTTCAATTCTTATCCATTCAAAGTTGCTTCCCAAATAAACATATATCTTTTATTTTCAATAATTATATCATAAATTAGATATATATCTTATTATGATTTTACGTATCTTTTTGTAATTTATTGAAAAAATTATCTTCTATATATGACACAATCTTCCAAGAAAATTATTTATATTTTACAACTTATACTAATGAATAGTACTATATAAGACATTTGAGTCACCGATTTCCTCAATTTTTTGCTATCAATGAAACATCATCTTTTGAAGAATATGAATTTCAAATATCTTCATTTCAAACTTTTAAAAATTAAAATATGTTTAAATAATAGTTTACGGTTTCTATTACTAAAATTCCACCAATAAACTTGCAATCCTATGGAAATGGGCCTTCCTATTTATATAATAATAATTTATAAAAATCTTTGTAAGATTTTAATGCTCTTTTACATGAGAATGAAGAACCCTTGTGTTATTGATAGTTGAGGGAAAAAAATTCATTTTGTTTTCTACCTTGGTCTAAACATCTATACTTTTTGCATAATTTTTTCAAAAAAAAGTACAAAGTGACAAATATAAGAAAGTGATTTGATTAAAGGAAAATAGGTAATCAAAAAGTTGGGTCTTTGAAACTGGTAAAAAAGCATAAAAGAACAAATAAATAAAAAATGATGAGATTAAGTAAAGGTAAAAAGGAAATAGAAAATAGGTTCCCAAGTGCATTTGAGATTGGTGATCTAGATCAATGGGTTTCGATGTGTACTCCTAAGTTTATGCACTAGGACAACAAGGACATTGAAGTGAGTCTAAGAATGATATATATGGCTTACAACATCAAGTTAGATTGCAAAAAGGGTATGGTGGTGCTAGGAACATGTATGGTACATGTGAAAATTTGATGTAATTTGGATGTGAGGGATGATGTCTTTCCATGTATTTCTCAAAAATTTCAACATTGTACACTAATAAAACTGAGTTCTAATAAGGAGTAGGCAAGTATGTGGTTATAGATAGATTGAAGGGATGGAGGAGAATATAGAAAATTTGGTGTTCATGCTCAAATAATGTATACTTGGCAGAAAGGGCTATAATGAATCCTAGATTAGGAGCTAATTCTCTACTTACTCATGTGGATCAAAGAAAGTGAAAATAATAATGGAAAACCTCAAGTCTAGTAGAGTGGTTTTATTTTTATTCTATATTTCCTTTGAGTTGCTTTTATGGCTTTCAATTACATCTCCTTAGGTTTTGGTATGTTTTCTAATTTACATTTTTATTTTTATTTTTTTCCATTTTAATGCCTTCCCCTTAGCTAACCCAATGCAAGTAAAATACAAATACTCATCACCAAAGACTAGACTAAGAGGATATGAAAATTGATATTTTGTGCATATTTGCATGCTTCTTGTCACTAAATACCAAATCAGGGAAGGGATGTGATAAGGATTGAATCATGAGGATATAAAATCCACTATCAAGTTTTTAATATTGGAAGTATAAGAGGTGAAATGATTGGAACTTATTATGTACATAATAGTTAGCATATATGAGAAATAATACAAGAAGGTTGGTAGTATGCTTTAGTTTCGGTAAAATAACTTCCTAGCTTTATAAAGGGTTTAAAATATTTATTTAAAGAAATACCTTTTATACATTAGGCACAAGGATATGATTCATATGAAAAATTAAGAAAATAATGAAGTTCATCATATAAATAAAAATTTATTCAAAATTTAAAGAATATTTAATGTAAAATATTGGAAATATAAACAACTTGTCACTTTTTTGATGTGACATTATGTACTTTAGAAAGAGGGTTTTCAAATGCTTCTACCCACCAAATCATACTCACAAAATATCACAATTCATGTTATGAGGACATTTCAAATCACAAGGTATGGAAAACCAATGACATGTTATTTGATTTTTGTCATGATGGTATAATGTATATGTATTGAATTTAAAAAAAATATATCTTATTAGTGTTTTCAATCATGTATGTGTTTAGGAAAAAATACCACTTTTTGGCCACTTTTTCCCCCCTCAACTTGGTTCACTCACCCAAATAAATAAGGAATATTTTGATAGGAGAAGGGAAAGGAAACATTATATTTTCATGTCACAACATTTTTAATTGAGATTTTATTTATATTTTTTTCTAGGTTTTTTCTATAGGGGAGAATGGATATCAACATGGAGCAATAAGTGATTCATGTTTGAATTGTCAACACTGGTATAGTTTTGAGAAGCATAAGAGGATATGGTCAATAAATTATTAATCACTCATGAAATTCAATGAGGATTGGTAATTGGGTATGTGAAGTAGGAAACTCAAAAGAAGATGTTCTAACCACATTTAGGTCCAAATTATCTAAAAATTTATTTCCATATAGTGAGAAGAATTGGTATTTTTGATATTAGGGTGGGTGTACTCGAAATAATACTTGTGGTCTTTCAAAGATTTTTCTTTTTCATGTTGAAAGAGATAATCATAATGTTAAGAGGGTTCTCATGCTAACAAATTTGATTTCTTTTTTGAGGAAAATCCATATTTTTTCATTTAATGAATATCTCTTAACAACAATGTGGTGGTATATTTCCCTTTTCATTAGTGAATGGCTCCTAAGCTTTCTTGGGTCACCAAGATTAGTTTTGACATTTTCAATGTCTACAATTATACTGAGAAATTGTTAAAAATATAAATATAATGTAAAATAATTAGTTGTGGTATATTTCATGTATATTCAATTTATATTTTTTCTAATTATTGAATAGAAATATTTCTATAAGTTAAGTTTTCTTAATTAATTTTTTAATTTCTTTTATTGAGTGATATTTTACTAAAATGCATATTTTCACTAAAAATTAAATGTTTCCTCTATTTGTTAGAATTAGATAATGAACTCTAATGTCTAGTATGTGGGTATTTCTTAGTAGTTTTTAATCATATATTTTACTTATTAGTATATACTTAATTGGTGCTAACACAAAATTTAGATCAACATTTTATAGTACTTGGCTTCTCTTTCTATATATTGAAATTAATATTTCATTGAACTAAGGACATCCATATGGAGTGAACTACATTTTTTTGAGAATTTTCTCAAAAACTTTGTTATTTTTCTTAGTGTCTTGTATAGAGGTCATTAGTTTTTAAAACAAATAACCTTTGTTCACTTTTAAATTAAGAAGAAAATACATACTAGATCTTTTGAAAAGTTTACAATGAGCTAAAAACTTACAAAATAGTATTTTTAGATGAATTTGTTCAATCTCCTAAAAAGTGAAACATCATGCTATGCACAATATGATATTAAATACTCTATTATTTCTACAAACCAATGCATCATGTCATCAATGAAGAAACAATAGAGTATTCTTTATCATCATTCTTTTTAAACCTTGATAAATAGTGTAATCAAGAAAATACCATCATCCCTACCAATTACATTCAACCAAATAAAATGTAATCCTTTAATACAGAGTACAAATTTAAAATGCAATTATTTTTGTTTTTATAAATATGCCATAGCCTTTGGCTCACCAAAGTATTGTAGTCAAACATTTTAATTCAACTTGCTTTGAATATGATAAAATGTAGCCCATACGTGCAAACCCCAAAGGACATTAACACAATAATTACAACAATTTTTTTTTTTTAAATGCACATAACATACATGTAATTCACATCCAGTCATAACATGAATTTCATTTAAATAGATTCATTAACACATACATCCCTTGGGGTACACGAAGAGTCATTACGTGACTTAGATCCATACAACATCAATAAAGAATAAAATCCAAAGATATAATCATTAACAATAAATATAACACATACATGAAAAATTCATTGATAAGAAGCCATCTGCACATAAATACAACATATGCATGATTAACATAACACATTGAAGAACAACTACCATGGTCAATATCCACACCAAGTTTAACATTTCATTATAGTACAATGTTTAAGAAGTACAATGATACAAGAGTGTTCCAAATATGAATGGAAACCATACACAAGATACCATGATACAAATAATTAGAGAAATACAAGTATCAAAATAGGCTCCAAGATAGATACAACTCTGGAGTCGCTGCAATAGCACCAATCCACACCTCTCGATCCTCGACTGGGGACCCAATGGGGTGCATAGCACGTTCCACCCGACCATGTGAGTCCGAAGACCCACCCCCTGTGCTAGGAGCTAACAAGAAAGAGACCTCAACCAAGAACATCCAAACATGGAACCACAAGACTCAACAACATACCAAGGTATCATAACACTCAGGAATTAAAATGATATAATCAACCACATCCAGGAGTCATAAATCTCATCACATAAATCAAAACAATAGCCAGTAAACAAGGAACCAAAGGAAGATCATAAAACACTTTCAAATCAAGTTGAATTAAAAACCATATCATAATTCAGAAACGCAATGATACAATACAATAACATCATATCATAGTACCGTAAGAGTACAAGGTCAAAACCCAAACGTCCACAAGATTTATAAAAGACCAAAGAATACACCAAAGATCAAATAGGGTAAAACCATAAATCAATTCAAAACAACTATGATCCATCAATTCAAGACAAAGACCCACTTCCAGAGGATTTCCAAAGTAACAACATAAGAAGGAGTGTTAGAGGAGAGTGTCATCACATGGCTTAACATGGATTCTCCAGGCTACCTACTGCAAGGTACCACCTCCATCTAGTGACGGATTATCCAGGCAACCAAGCACTAGGAACCGCCTCCATCTATGGTTATCCAGGCTACCTATCTCAAGGAACCGCTCCATAGGGTTGCTCATGCGGAACCGTTAACCTTTCATGAAGACAAGGCAATGATCTTGCCAACCACGGCCTTTTCAATCCCTTTTAGTCTGTGGTAGCACTCAAAGGCGGATGAGGCATCAATTATCTTTTTAATGTGATTCTACCCACCCCCTAGTTAATTATTTAAATTATCACTTATTAAATTCACTCTAACGAGGGCTATCCTGGCGCCCCTTTGTGCGCCGACCACCCACTTAGAGCCACTCTCTCTCTCTAGACACTCAAAACATAAAACCAAAATCTAAGGGTTGTACAACATAACAAGTACATTAGATCACAACAGAGAAGCATGCAAGGCATTACCCATCTTGCCATAAATACATAATCAAAATCTCAACGATTCATGTACAACCCTTTCAAAAAACATGAAACCAAAACACTTGCCACAACAAGGGCACATAAAAGGAGGAACATTAACCAATAGTAAAATAAACCTCTGGAAGATTCTCATAAAGTTACATTAGGGTTTCCCCATGAAAATCTGACAACAATAAAAGCAAAACCTTAAAGAACTATTTTCAATTCAATTATGATGAGAGAATACATCAAAATAAGATCAACAACTCCCTTAAACAACATCAACAACTTCGATACGAACTAAATCGGACATCCAAGGGAAACCTCTATTTTCTCCTCTCGGAATACCCATAACTTAAAGAACTTTTCAATTGACTCATTAACAACTCAAGAAGAACCATCAATCATGACAGAGATAACATTAACCAATTTGCCACTTAGGTAAAGAACAAAAGAACACATACTGGTTCCCAATGAATAGCAACATAAATAAAATGAGAGAAAAACTCCAACTCAAAAATCAACTCAGGAAAAGTCACATTGAAAGAATCCATAAAACCACACATTCTAATAATATATCCATTCATTCAATAAGAAGTAACTTGAAACATTTTAAAAAGAACATTAGTTTAAAGATCAATCATTTCCAACATTTAAGGATAGCACAATATTGCAAAGTGAAAATAAAATCTAATGGTTTAAGTCGTAAGACACTATTCACAAGTATACTCTTTCAAACACAATTATATTCCCATTTACACATTATAACAACAATCTCCTTTTGAAGATCAACCCACTCAAACCAACAATTTGATCCTAATATCAATCACAAGTATTTTCTAGAACTGTTCTTATAGAAATCCCACAAAACAACTATTAAAAGAATATGAGGGAAATTGACTTAGAAAAGATCATCTAATTTTATTCATTTACATAAACCCTTTGTTTAACTAAATATAATTAATCAAAACATTTATCGAATCAACAATCATTCACTAGCCTTTATCGTAATACCCAACTATTTAAAGTTTTCAAATTTATTTACTTCCATTTATCTTATAAATCAATTCTCCCACCTAAACAGAAATAATCCTTATCGCCAATATTATCTACATACAAAACTCTACTTTTCATTATTTCTAAGTTAACTATCCCACTTGAAATTAATCAAATTGAGAATAAACTAATCTATCAATGTTACCCAAATTATTAACATAAGGAAACTCTCTCTCTAATCACTTTACTAACCTACTCAATAACATAATACCTAACTTAACTACCTAATAATTCTAATTTTCTAACTCCTATAAATAAATCATTTTCTGAACATAAACACATTAATCACAAAGTCTTAAGGAATAATTCCATACAAGGAAACCATCAACACATCAACCTTTAAGAACACTATCTTAAAACACTTACAATGAACAGGCCATTGAGACATCTCCATAAATATCCCACAAATAACACCCATCTTAAAACAATTAAATAACACTTAACCAGTAATCACAACACTTTGTTTAAGACACATTTACTCACACATTATAACCATAAAGACCTTCCTTTAATTTAAGCATTATTTCAACGTTTTTACCACTTATTTTAATATATCCACTTAATTTAATTAAGAGAGTAATTATATTTAAAATAACTATATCATTTATAAGATAACCAACTCCATCAACTGTTTAATACGAATTCTAATTATAACTTTAAAATATAATACTAAGATGACAATTCTATAATTTACAACTTTATTATAATACTAAGGTGACGACACTAATAGATTATTTCACATAGTAGTTTGATAAATAATTATCATTCAAGACTCATTAAATAACAAAAAGGTAATTTAAACCATTTAACATTTAATCAGTATCATTTAAATTAATGAACCTATGAACCTGGGATTTATCCTCACTTAAAATTAACTTTATCATTTAACCTTCAAGTAAAAGAAACTATGTAAATGTAGAATCACTTATCTCCTTTAGTAAACCCTAAAACTTAATTAACCATATAAATCAATTTACTTTAACTAAATACACAGTTCATTTATCTACAACAAAATTAAATACCTAATTCAATAATGTTTATTCTGTAAAAATCTTTTGTTAAATAATATTTTACTAAACAACCTATCGAAATAACCATTTTTACTTTAATTATTTACCTAATTCATTCCTTGGCACAATAATTCACAAGTAATTGTAGCAATATTTTATTCTAGTAACCAACTACCTATTTGCCAAGAGTATCCATTAGCCAATCCTAAAAGCATGCGAGAAGTTTAGATATTAAGATAACATTTATTTCATTCTAAAAGAAATATAAAAGATATCATGAAATTAATACTATAAAATTAAATCACCAATTAAGAGAACATGTAAGAAATTCAAGATACACTTTATATTATAATTTTCCTTAATTTAAATCTCACGTAAAAAAACTTTTAACCTATTTTTCCATCCTAATTTAGATACAATGATTAATAATAAGAGATCATTTATCTAGCTGGGATAAAAATCTAATTCTTCACAGCACAACCTTAACCTAAATAAAATTAATATTTTCAGTTAATCTACTCTAATTCATTCACTTCATTAACTACTAATATTACGAATATTACCTAAAAGCAATATCTTCACAGCAATAAAATAATATACCCCTTGCACAATATTTACCTTAAACCTATTAGTTACAAAAGCATAACCCTAATTCCCAATATTCTAATGTGTCACCAATTTTCAAAATATATCACTATCCTTCTATTTCCCCCATATTTACAAGAATTAATTACAAAGGAAAATTCAACATTCTAACTATCAAATATTTATAAAAGACTCCATAGCCAAAGACAAGCATATTCGTTCATTGGATCAACTCTTCAATAGATTGATTAAGAAATAACAATATTTTACTTATGGTTGATTTTATATTTTATTTATTCAATTCTTTTAATATAAATAAATCATTTCCCTCCAAGTGTTACTTCCCTAATAATCAATTTATTTTAACCACTAAGTTTAATAACTAACAAAATGCAACTTATTATTATAATAAACCCTTAACATCTTTATTATTTCTCTATTTATCTCAAAACCTATCATACTAGCAGACCAAAATTTAATTTAACTTTTTATAAATTATATTTATTATCAGCAAAACGCAACCATAAGGGA
Organism: Sequoia sempervirens; assembly: GCA_007258455.2. Taxonomy (NCBI): domain Eukaryota; kingdom Viridiplantae; phylum Streptophyta; class Pinopsida; order Cupressales; family Cupressaceae; genus Sequoia; species Sequoia sempervirens. The sequence continues at coordinate 12,083 of VDFB02167217.1, forward strand.
GCAGCTTGACAGCAGCCTCATATTTTAAGCATAACGCCAAAACTATAATCTGGGTATTTGAGATTTTTGGACAGCAAATAGAACACTGGAATTTGGAGAAACCCTTTAAATTTACCAGCAAAATAGTTTGTATAAAAAATGTTATGGATGACACAATTAGACTGTTTGAATAGAGTCACAGGAAATAGTTTACCAAGTATAACTATATATATATATCTATTTTTTTTTTACAAACAAAATATAATATGTATATATATAAACAATCGCAATAGATTTAAAATATTATAATTTAAATCAACATTTTAATGGATCTTTAATCCTAATCTCACATCTATAAATCTATAAATCTATAAAGAACCAGAGGTTCATCAATAATAAAATAAATGAATTTTCATTAAATCACTTAAGAATATGAAATGTAAAATTTACCCAGAATACAAATAGATTTCAATACGTAACTAACTCTTTATAATTATTCACATAAAATATGAATATAGATTGAAACCACCGCATATGATTATAAGTTGAAAACCATATCATAAAAACTTAAATCAAAACCCTAGCACCACATGCAATTTGAATCTTCAAGATGATTTACAATTCGCACACAACATATCAAAAATATAGAGAGGGGAAAGAAAATTGTACTCTTTTCCATTGACAGGAAATTTCAATTGGCGTTGTAAATCAATGTTGTCTGAAATGAAAACCCAGAGCCGAACAATCCATGACAGAAGGAGCCACCCTTCGAACCCGCCAATCCCCCTTTTATCTCCAGAATAATTCTCATTTTAATAATTTGTTTCACGGAGTCTTTTTCCACTCCCAACGAGAAACCGTTCAACTTCCAGCAGTTATGAATGAACGAAAACCCTTAATTATTATTTTATAATCTACTCTTTAATATATGAACCAAATAGGTCATCTATTAAATATTCAATAAATATTTAATAATTTAATCTTTCTTTTAGTTACAGATAAATATTTTCTCCTTAATTTATTTATCGAATTTAAACATTAAATGATAATTACCTTGCAATATTCTATTTTTATTTATTTCTATTAACAATGTAATTTTATTCTTTCATAACCTCTAATTATATCAAAACATTTAATTAATTATTTATTTCACAAAGAAATTTATCACATTGTTTAATTACTCATACTTCTTTTAGTTATTATTTTAATTTAATAATTAACCATCCAAAATAGTTATCGTATCATTTACTAATGTAGTTATAATTTCACTTCCCAATTAAATTAAGTTCCCTTTTAATCCTTTTTAATATTTTATCACTTTTAAATTTATTAATTGAATTTAATCATTAAATGATAACTATCTTTCCTCATTTAATCTGATTATTTTAAATAACTAACTCCCAACGATAATTAAATTGACGTTTATCATTGAATCTAATTCTTTATTTAATTCCAAATGAAATAGGTAACCTTATAATTAAATTAATTTTATTAATCAAATCCAAACATATTATTAGTGTTACCTCATAACCTTAAAATTAAATTAAATAATAAAATCACCACATCATCATGACATTACTAACAACTACTTACTTGACATCAACGATGACTGAAATGGAGGGCACTACATTTGTGCAGCCTTTTTGTCCATAAAAATGTTTGATTCTTAAGTTTTGTGACATGATAAAAGACTTTTTTAAGTTCTTTGGTGTTTTGGTGGTGATCTATGACCACTTCCTTTATAAATTAGGCCTAAATTTAAGGCTTTTTCTAGCGTACAGTCCACAGTTATGGTAATTTCTTCAAAAAAGCTACTGAAAGATTTTGATATGTTAATGGTGACAATAATAGGCCTCTGAAGGTCTATTTGGTTCTAGGAAAACAAATTGGGTTTGTGAATTTTCACCTGATTTAGGGTATGGAGACCTAATTGACACTTAGTGCTTTGATTGCATAGCAAGTGGAAGTCTGTAAAACTAGAGACTTAAGTGTTAGATTTTGTGTAGAAAGTGCTTAAAAAAAGATGTAAAAGGTGTCTAAATATTTGGAAATGGTTTGAAGACAAAATATGTTATTTTTGGGTGATTGAGCAGGGTGGTCCCTATGTGCTAGATGATGTTTTGAATGCTAAAATTAAAGGATCTTCTAGAAAAATGTTATGTGAGTAAGTTCTTAGATTGTTTTAGTTAAAATGATGATGTTTAATATGACTTGAAAGATTGGTAAAGGTTTTGAAACAAGAATACTTGAGGTGTTGATATTTTTCCTTGTGGAATAAGTTGCAAAGATGAGTAAATTGATGCATGATGAAAGTATGGATTGTTTTTAGAGATTCTAATCAGGTTTTGTATTGGTATAGTCATTTTTATGATAGAAAAAATGTTCTTGAGTCTGATAATGATATGGAATGTTCATGTGGTGAGTTGGCTTGTTGATAGCTTTTAAGTTTCAAGTGAAATTGTGAAGAAGTTTGATGAAAAGTTAAGAGAAACTATGGTGTTGTTTAGTTGATCTTCTCATGATTTGAGTTTGGGTCTAATGTACCCTGATGAATTTTTTTTGGTAGATTCCCTTGCATCAATTGATATTAGATCTGGTTGATTCTGATTGTTGATTTGTTGATAGTTTGTTGATTTTTTGTGTTTGGTTGCAGGTGCTTGATCCATCTAAGCTATAGAGAGGAGTTGTGAGTTTGTGTTGGTTTGTGTAGGTTGAGAAGATAACCTGGTCGCTGCCAAGAAAAGGTAGAATAAAGTTGAGAGAAGTTGGAAGCAAGGAGGAAATTTCTTGAGTTATTGAGTTGCTGAGTTGTGTTGTGAGGCAGTAAGAAACAAATGGATACCAGACTAAAGAAGTAGCTGAGTTTGCAACCTGAAGAAGTACTCCACTGATGGGAGTAGATGAGAAGATGGATAGGTGATTGGTTAGAGAAGGTCAAGGATGAATTGTGAAAGAAAAAGGAAATTTTGCAAGGATAGTCATGTGTCCTTGGTTGAGGAAAAGTTGATGGAAATTTGAGAGTGGTGAAAGGGAATTCCTGTGTCCTTTTAAGGGAGAAAGTGATTGTGAACCTGATGAAAACAAAAAGAGAAATGGTAAAAAGGAAAAGGAAAAGAAAAATTTGAAGACAAAGGTTGGAACCAAGATAGAGAAAGATCCAGAAGAATTCCAAGGAAGACTTGAATTTTTTTTGCAAGTACAAGAAAAGTTGGTATGTTTCCAAGGGACTTGGAAAGGTTTTGTTGGTTGGTTGTATAGTGTAGGAGCACCTTGCTTACAAGATGCCTCTAATTGGAAAATTTGTAAAAAATTGAAATTTTGAATGTAAAAGCATGTAAACAAGGTCTTGAGGTCATGAAAATTGTAAATGAGTCATCAATAGGTATTTAGGAGGTTGAAATAATGGAAATTGTAAAGCTTGCGAAAATGCAAAAGTTACCAAATTTGTGAAAAAATGTAAAAAGAGCAAAAAGCCAGAATATGAAAAGAAAAAGTGGGAAAATTGAAGGGATAGGTTGATGTAGGCAGTTGAAAAGTCAGTTATAGAATGGGAAACATCTATAAAAGCATTTGTGAGGTGATCAAGAGATCAGATTTTGTATTCTGGAAATGATTATATCAATAAAAGTACCTTGTTTGTAGAATTAAGTGTTCCTTTTTTTTTTTGTAGTTGTACGATATGTGGAAAGGTTAAAGGATTTAATTCTTGTTTTTTTAGGTAGCTTAGAGTTTCATCTTTCATTTCATATCACTTTGAAGGGATTTGATTGAGTAAATCACTAGTTCGAGCCCAATCTTTGCATACCAGTCTACAAGCTAAACTTGGGGTTTTGAGAGTCCAATAAGCAAATGAAATCTATTCAACTAAATTAGGCCTTATAGATCAGTGGATTAGATTTAGATAGGATGTTTTGAGTTGATTTTGTGTTGTTTTGTGTAGGGGAACCAAGAGTTCAAGGTTTGGTTACAAATTTCTTAGGAAGATACAAAGTTTCCTAATGAAGATGGATGGCTACAAGATGGTATTTTTTGAAAAATCCCTCAATGATGGTGGGAGTTGATGTTCAAAGAATAAGAAAACATTATTAAACATTTTTGAAGAGGTGGCTGAGCATAAAGAGGTTTGCAACATTTAATTTCAATAAACCCTCATTTGTAGGGCTTGCTTTTTTCTTGAAATAAGGGTTTTATGGAACAAATATTTGTGGATCCTTTTTGTCCCTAAAATGTTTGATTCTTAAGTTTTTTGAACTAATAAAAGACTTATTTAAGTCCTTTAGTTTTTTGGTGGTGATCTATGAGAACTTCATTTGTAAATTAGGCCTAAATTTAAGGCATTTTCTAGCGTATAGTCCATAGTTCTAGTAATTTCTTCAAACAAGCTATTGAAAGATTTTGATATGTTAATGGTGACAATAATAGGCCTTTGAGGGTGTATTTGGTTCTAGGAAAACAAATTGGGTTTGTGAATTTTCACTCGATTTAGGGTATGGAGACCTAATTGACACTTAGTGCTTTGATTGCATAGCAAGTGGAACTCTATGAAAACAAAGACTTAAGTGTTATATTTTGTGTAGAAAGTTCTTGAACAAAGATGTAAAAGGTTTCTAAATTCTTGGAAAGGGTTTGAAGACAAAATATGTTGTTTTTGGGTGATTGAGCAAGGTGGTCCCTATGTGCTTTTTAATGCTAAAATCAAAGAATCTCCTAGAATAGAGTTATGTGAGTAAGTTCTTATATTGTTTTAGTTAAAATGATGATGTTTACTATGACTTGAAATATTGGTAAAGGTTTTGAAACATGAATACTTGAGGTGTTGATATTTCTCCTTGTGGAATAAGTTGCAAAGATGAGTAAATTGATGTATGATGAAAGTATGGATTGTTTTTAGAGATTCTAATTAGGTTTGTATTGGTTCTATGATCAAGGGTTGTTAACCTATCTAAATGACACAAAACAAAATGCAAAAGACAAAAAACAACACTTAACACCTCAAGATAGGGCTACGTTGAACTCAAAACAAAATAAAGATAGCAAAATAAATATTTTTACCTTGTGTTGAGTTGATCCTTGGTTGGCCCTTTTGATCTTTGATAAGTGTGTGCTCCTTGATCGAAAGAGTGCTAAAATGGGATGCAAAATGATCTAGATGTGATGAGCATTCAAATGAGCTAGGTGGGTAGTTGGTGAATGTCTAGAATGGATGCAAGATGAGCTTCAAGGTGCAATAATGGTGGATGAGAGTATGAGATGAATACTTGAGGTAGAATTTTGGAGAGTCGAATGTGTTGTGAAAGTGTGTTATGAGAGAATGAAAGAAAATCTTTCATTTTATGGGAAAAAAGCCCTAGATAAATGGAAAGTTGAGATTTTGCCAACATGGGAAAGATGAAGGGCTGTGGTGAGTTGAAGACTCACAAGCCCTCACATCTTTCCATGTGGAGGATAAGATGTCACAAGGACAAGTGAGTTGGAAAAGGGACATATGAGGTGGAGGTATTTGCAAGTACTTTGAGATGAGAAAATATTTCCTTAAAAAGGAATTTCTTGTTCCCATATGGGAGGAAAGTGACATATGAGGAATTTTAGAATTCCTCAAAAATCTCCATGGGGAAGAGAGAATTTGTTGGAGAAATAAATGTGAATTTTAAATTCACATTAGAAATTTGTGAATAAAACAAGTTTCTTATGAAAGAAGCTGAAAAGTACCTTGTGGATAAGACAAGGTCCTTATAATGGAAGGTTCCTGACCCATGTGACTGATATGACCTCTCAATGATCCAAATGGGGAAGAGGATAGCTTTGGAGGAATAAAAGTGAATTTTAAATTCACATGGGGAAGACAAAAATGAATTAAAAATTCCTTGGCAGATGGGGAGAGTTGACTAAAGGGGGCCTGATTAGACTAGCTAATCAATTATTAGAAGATAGTTAGTGGCTAATGAAGGTTAGGAGCCAACTTGCAAAAGTTGGAGGATGTGACACATCCTAATCATGGATTTGACATGTTCACATCCCTTATGATGGGATTAGGAGGTGAATTAGGATTAAGGAAAAGTGATGGAGGATGTGACATGTGACGAATTAAATAAATGCATTATTTATTTAATTATTTTGAGGAAAAGGGGGATGAAGGGTAAGGTATTTAATTACTTATTAAATAAATTAGGGATTTAGGATAATTTAAGGATATTAATCAAATAATAGAAATATTACTTAATTAATGCAAGTAAGAGGATATTTAGATGAAAAGGGATAAATTTGGACAAATGTAAGTGCCCAAATTTAGGTGTCTATAGGTACAACCATTTTTATGATGGAAAAGATGTTCTTGAGTATGATAATGATATGATATCTTAATGTGGTGAGTTGACTTGTTGATAGCCTTGAAGTTTCAAGTGAAATTGTGAAGAATTTTGATGAAAATTTAAGAGAAACTATGGTGTTTTGTAGTTGATATTCTCATGATTTAATTTTGAGTTTGATGTATCTTGATGAATTATTTTTGGTAGATGCCCTTGCATTAGGCTCCAGGTGTAGAACTAGCTCTGGTGTGGGGGTTACATTAGTCATGCCTACATGAAAGCCTATTCCCTTGTCCATTCACTTAAATTTCCTATGAATAAACATTGTAGAGTATGAAGCATTAATTGTTGTATTATTTGCTACTTTAACTCGAGGGGCTTGAGACATAAGGATATTCAGTGATTCACAATTAGTCATTAAGCAAATGAATGGATCATATCAAGAAAAAATGATAAATTATCAAAATATAAGGATCTCACAATGAATTTTTAAGAAAGCTTTGATTCATTCACCATTGATAGCATCCCACATAAAGATAATTGACATGCAGATGAAGTGGAAAGTTTGGCTTCCCTTATATGTCATCAAGATTCTTCTAAAGATTTCACATTCATTGTCAATATAGTTACAAAACCATCAATAGAAGATAAAATTAAAGAAATATTATTGAACACCATGGACAACTCTAGTGAATGGTACTCACTAATATTTTTAAAATATGGTACCTTTCCTAAGCCAACAACTAAGAATATTCAAGCTTTCGTTCAAAAACTTGCATCTAGATACATAATCCTTACTGACGTGTTGTATAGGAGGTCATTTTATGGTCTTTCACTTAGATGTGTTAAGCAATCTGAAATCCCCATAGCACTTGTGGAAGCTCATGCAAGTGCTTGTAGAGGCCATTTTGGAGGAAGATCATTAGTTCAAAATTTAATCCACATAGTATATTATTGGAGAAACATGGAACAAGATTGCTTCAAATATGTTAAGAAATGTCACAAATGTCAAGAGCATAGCAATTTGTTCCATGCTCTTTCCTCCAAACTTCATGTTCAACTACCTATTTGGCCATTTTTCGATATGAGGTTTGGACCTTATTGGAAAAATCTCACCAACTTCCTCTGCCAAAAATATATTCATAATTACTACAACTGACTATTTCACAAAATGGGTAAAAGGTATTCCCCTTCATTCAACAACTGCCAATGTGATATGTCATTTCATATTGGAACATATTATTGCTCACTTTGGACTTCCTTCCACATTGCTTTCGGACAATGGGACATCATTTAAGAATAGCGGAATGAAGAAATTCTTAGAAAAATTTAACATCCAACATCGTTGTTCAACACCCTACTACTCGCAATTCAATGGTCAAGCTAAATCAAGTAATAAGACTCTTGAGAAAATATTAAGGAAAATAGTAAGCAAACATAATAAGGATTGGTACACATAGTTGGCATATGCATTATGGGCTTATCATACTAGTATTAGAACATCATCTGGAAACATTCCTTATAACCTTGTCTATGGTGCTGAAGTAATAATGCTATTGCAGCTAGAGATTCCTTCATTAATAATTGCTCTTCAGGGACTTATTGATGACAATACTTATAAGGAATAATGATTGCATCAGCTTGAAATGCTTGATGAAAATTGCATTAATTCTCTTGAGCATCTCCAAGCTTATTCTAGAAGAATGCAAAGTAGTTACAATGATAACGCTATACCTCGAGCATTTACTAAAGGTGACATGGTCTTATGTAAGAATCAATGTAACGTCAATTCCGCCCCAACTAAATGAGGAAAATTTAGTCCTAATTGGTTAGGACCTTACATAATTGATGAAAGTTATGGGTCTGGAGCATACATGTTAATAGAAATGGATGGTACACCTCTTAAAGAACCTATTAATGTCATGCATTTATGCCAGTACTATATCTAATCTTCTTGAATAGTGTGAATAATAAAGTAGTGGTGTTAGCGTTAGTTGATAACATTTTATATTCTCTCGCATTGATTTGTTCTTGAAAAAAATATTTGTGTGTCTTGAATACTAAAGTAATTATTTAAATTAATTCTAGATAGTTACTTTAGGTTTCATACTATTCAAGTTCATCTTGTATGTTGTGTTAGATTAGATACTTATATACATTTAATAATGTTAATTAGATCATAGGTGCATTTAATTTAAGATAACATACTTAATCATAATGTTGCATCTAAATGAAACTAAAATATTTTTATTTAGATCACATAGAACATGTTAAATCATGGAGACATTTATTAAAGTCTTACAAAGATTATTTGATAAATCACATTGCCATTTAACTTTAAAACACATAAGCATTTAAATAATCAACCAAATGTAAATGATCTTATATATATAAAAAAAAATTATAGTATATATCATCAAATATACAATGCTAGGGTTGTTTGTGGCTATCAGATCCCTTGAGATTTGGTGATCGCATCTATCTAGAGACAGTCCATCAAGAGACAGTAGTATGCGATATGATCAAGAAGTAATAAGAGAATCCAATGCATACTAAAGGCCCTCTACTCGTCCAACAACCACGGTCTCCCATCTAATGGCCTCTAGGTGCTCTCACTCTATGTGGTCTCTATCTTCCTGTAGCCTAGCTACCTTTGCATGAAGTCTCTTGACCTCTGCTAGACCTCGAGATGACCAAATATCTTCATAAGTAGCCTCAGCTCAATCAATGTTCCTAGTAGAACCATTGTATGCTACTCTCAATATGACATAAGGCTCAAATAGCTATCGGTGCTACTCCATGATGGGTAGGGATATGTAGCATGTACTGATAGCTTGATTGAATATTGAAGGAGACACTATCTCTATAGCTACCTATCGATAGAAATCTTTCAAATCTCTCAGAGGCCCTGCAAGATAAAAATCATAAAGCTAATCAATACACATCATGTCATACATATATAATTTAAAAGCACAAGCATGAACTTAAGCGTAAAAATAAAAATAAATAGTGTCATCACCTCGATCTTCAGTTAGTTGTGTAAAAGAAAATCTCATTCTGTGTAGGAGGCATGGAGGATGTGCTAGCCTCTCCATGCTCGTAAGAGTTGGTGTGTGCAATGGCTACCTACTGTGATATGGTAACATGGGTGGGAGATGGATCTCTTGAATCATGGTAAATTGGACCCTCGTCTACCATGTCACTGCCCTCACTCATTAGTTGCTCCTCCTCCTCCTTTTCCTCCTCCTCATCCTCCTCCTCACCCTCATATTCTTGGTTTTCCTCCTCATCATAGTCCTTGGTGGAACCCTCAAGTTTTCATTATTCCACTAGTCTAAAAATGCATTTTCCTGGGTGTCCATTTGCTCTAGTGTGACTAGGGTTTTTGGTTTATGTGGGGAGTTGTTCTATTTATAAAATCTCTTTTGTCCAAACCTTTAGTATTTTTGTCTAATATTGTGTTGACTTATTGTCACCCATTTCTGGTTGAGTTAAATTAATTTATTCCTTTTCAAGTTCGTGAAGTGATTGGCCCCTCATGATTAAGTTTACTATTTTCCTACCACCTTAATCTTCAATGTGCTTAGGTTTGATGAATTCCTTTATTTTATAAGGTTGATTAATCAACCTTTTTTGTCCTTTACATCCTTTACATAAAATGTTATTAAGTCTTTTAAGGCCATATCTTACATTTTCCTAGGGATTCCCCTTTTCAAAAAAACTTGTGAGCACGTGCTAAATTGGTTCACTTAAGTTCCCATTCATCACTTTGCTTATCACTCATAGTGGATAGTTTTTTGATTGCTCAACTCATATAAGTGATGTGTGATGAATAGTGTTCCTTTGTATCAAGCGTCACATATAGGTTTTCATCTTGAGTTCAAATGTAGTAATGGATGATGTGATAGTTTTCTTCACTATCATTGGCTTTTCCTCTATCACTAATTGCTTTTTAAGTTTTGATCTATCAATTAGCAATGTGTGAGGACCCTTTGAGCTCTTTGCATTTTCTTCTATTGCTCATCGTGTATTGGTTGTAAACTTTTATTTTCAAAGTAGCGATGGGTGATGGGGTATTTTTTTCCTAATGTTCCATCACTGATTTAAAGTGTTATTATGAGTGATGTTCCTTGGGCCTTTGATTGTGAAATGAGTACACATGGGTTCATCTTGTACCATCACTAGTTTTCTCCCATTGTTAACGTGATATGAATGTTGAGATATAAATTAGTGATGCACAATGGGAGTTGAATGTAACCAAAGGAGGACCTTGATCCAATGATCGATATCTTATCACACGAATGTTCAAATCACTCATAGGACTCATGAAAGAAGAAATGTATCAGAAATGAATGATGGTCCCCAAACAAGAGGTGACTAAGGTAAATAAGAGGTAGTATGGTAGCTTCCTTGGGGCATCATTTAAAGGAAAAAGGAAAGCAGTGAGGTGAAAAGATAGCCATTGATATGGTTTTAAAACAATATGATCAATGACTAGTGTTTAAACTCAAATAGCTAAGTTTCATCTCACTCATGCAAGATTTATATCAACCATTAATGGTGATATGTTCCATTTCCTAGCCATAAAGAAGGTAGTTGGCTTGTTTCTTCTCACAATTGTAATCACTCAAGAGTGGAGAAGTTAGTCGAGTTCAAGGAGACAATGTGAGGAGCTCCAACAAATAGTTGTTGAGGCATTAGAAACTAATTTTCACCCAGGTAAGCAAATCATCCCATATTTTTCCTACCAACTACATTGAATTGAGCTAGTTTTGGAATTAGAAATGAGTTTGAAAGATTAATATACTTAGGTTTTACTAGGGTTTGAGTATTGTGCATTTTCAATTGGGTTAATAAGGATTGCATAAGGTTTGCGAGGTTTTTGTTCTGGAATTTGTTGCTTGAGAATTTAAAACCCAATATGTCTTTCTATGAATTGGAAGTGGAAAACACTAGCCTTGCTACATTGTAAAAATGAGTGAACCCAAGCACAATGAGTCTCATAACGTTCCTAAGAGGAAACCTAAGAAAAAGAGGGTGAAAAGACCTAATACCCAAGATGTTATATCTAAACCTCGGCCAGCTACAACTAAAGGTAAAAAAAGCACCACCAAAGCCCAAAGTTGAGAAGAGAATTCATGATTGGTTCATGGAGGGTACTTTTGAAGATGTAAATGAAGGAGGGTCATAGAATGGAAAGATGCCCATTGTTTATTCCATTGTGTCCAGTAGAATGATTGATCTTGCTGGTGGAATTGGAGAGCTACCCCAACCACAAAGTGGATGGGAATTGTTTCTATATGCCTTTAATCAAAGATATACTAGATAGTTGGCTAGACATTTGTGGGGTCTCAACCTTGGGAGGATAGTTGTACCAAACATATCTATGGAAGTTGATGTGAATGAGGAACAAGAAAACCATTCTAATCCCATGGATAGGAATATAAAAAATAAAAATGCCACTCTAATCCTTTATGTGACAAGGGATAAAACTATAGAGGTGTTCAAGTTGAACCCCAAATATATAGTCAACATCAAGCATGCAAAATTAAACCATGAATATGAGAAAAATAGATATTCTTACAAGAACAACTTTCTTGCAAGACATAAAAAAAAATGTTAAGGGATTTAGTCCCATACACTTGGAGCCTTTTGAGTGTGAATAATTTGTCAATTATTTCAAGAATGCCTACTACTGCTTGAATTAGGTCCTGGGTCACCATTTTATTCAAGAATAGCTACAGACCTACTAGTTATGATGGTTGTCATACATAATTGGAACCCTAACACGAGTTTAGATTATGTTGCTTATATTGCAGAGGAAGTGCATAAGGACCTCATTGATTTGAAGAAAGGAAGTATTATATTGGTCTTTCATCATTAATGTTTGTTGATGCACATGCTCTTGTATGCTGGACAAGACAAATGGAAGAAGAAGATAAAGCCAAGGTAGTTGGATGATGAGAATAACTTGTTTCCTATCCAAATGTGGAGACATATTTGGGATCAAAATTTCCCCAATTCAAATTATTTGTTGTTTTTCAATGTCATCAGGTATAGTATCTTGGAAAGTTTGGGTGTTCCACCCATTTATAGATTGTCAAAACTTACTAGGGATATCATGCACCATGGGGATGTACAAATGTCACCAGATAAGCATAATTGGGTTGATTGGTTCCTGCACTTAGAGTATACATTAATTAGGGCATATGGAGATAGGGTGGCACCTCATTTTCTACCTTTGTATATTTTGGATAGATTGGAATTCATGGAGTTAATGTGGTAGGTTGATTTTATGAACCGAGAGTTATTCAGAACTCCTAGGAAGGGTTTTGTAATTGTGCCGCAATGTGCTTTTGGTTATTTCAAAGCCATTGCTAAGGAGGCATACAAGAAGTTTGGAATAATGATAAATAACCTTATGATGCCTGTTGATGAGGTTAGGAGCTTTGATCTAGAAGAATTTGTAAATAGGAAGAGAAGGAGCAAAGGTGTATCTAGTTTTTCTCATGTTTTAATGTATTCTAATGATGTGCTAAGAAATTTGATAAGTGATGGAGCAGTCATTCAAATAAATAAAGAATGGATTGCTATTTGTGCCATGGAGGAAGAAGTCATAAAAAGAAATGCTTTTTATGTAAGCCCATATGATGAAATTGAGAACCCATGAAAGAGGGATATGCAAAACATAAATTATTATCGAAGTGGAGAGTTTAGAGTAAAATTCATGGAGGCTATTGAAAGATCACAAGCTATCCTAGAGCAACAAACTCATGCTATGGATGTTCTTGAGAAAATTGTAGAGATTTATTGAGGAGGTGTTGATGTGATTGAGGAAGATAAAATAGCAGAACATGTGCTTGATGATGAAGAAGTGGAGAGGAGATTCCCTTCTCCAAAAATCAATGATTTTCTTGATTCAGAAAACCCCCAAGATAGAATTTTCCAATGGGAATATGATGAGAAGACCAATGATGATCCTAGGATCAATGGCTATGACACATTCACTATAGATGACACCTTTGTACAAACACAATATTTTAAAGAATTCATTATTCATCAAAGGAGTAAGTATATAAAAGAAAGGATTGAGTCAGCCAAAGCTAGTGTGGACCCCTCTCAACAAGAGAAGGCAAAGAGATCAGAGGAAGAAAAAATCATGGCTAAGATAAAAACCATCATTCCTAATGAAGAAAGGAAAATTGCAGCAAAAAGTGGAGTCATATTGCTTCTAGGATGTACTCTTACCTCAACTATTATACTTGATGCTATCAAGAGAGATCCACGTGCTTCTATATCTAAGGAGCATTTTGTTTACTAGGTGTTTGAATCTGGCTATAGTCCTAAATTGCACACTCTTGTGATTTGGCCCATGACACCCAATGTTGGAAAGCATGAGGTTATCAGGCCCATAGAAGAAGTCATTGGTGCAATGGTGGTAAAGATAGTTGCAGATATAACCCTTGTTCAAGTAGAAAAACTAACTATGCATGTTGCAATGCTCAATGCTAATACTACCAAAATTTCTTAGCAAAAATGTGATGCATTGTTAAAGGATTAAAATAAATCTTTGGATGAGTGAAATAAGTTTAGAGCCACATCTCAAGAAACCTAGTAAATAAGGGAAATTTCTTCACCATCCTCCTCTTCTAATATATCCACACAAGATATAGAGACTCTGTGTTAAAGGATTTAGAATTTTAGTAATCAATTGAAGGTAGAGAAGGCGAATGTTAAGCAGGCCAAGTTGGAAACACTAAAAGTGGCCAATGATATTTTTGAGGATATATTGAAACATAGATTAACAAGGTTACTGAATAGAGTTGATGATTGGTGGGCAACTTATTAAAATATCCATGAGGTCAACATCAAATATTTTCAAGTTCAAAAGGCTTTTCAAGATGAGTGGAGCAATTGGAGTACTAAGGTAGGAACATTGAAGAAAATGATGACCAAGATGCAAGAAGACCCTGAAGCTCCTACTCATATTCTTGAAATATTGCAGGCCATTGATTTGGTTAATGAAATAACAAGTTTCCATGGAAAGTTAGGAATGCAACTCCAAAACAAATTGAAAATGTTCTGAGAGATGGAAGGGAATGGTTTTCCTAAAACATTGGATGATAAGGGTGAGCTAAAGGAGTTTTCTACATGGAAGAATGATTTGGGAGAGTTTCTCCCATAGGCTAAGATAATGTCAACCATAATTGATTACTCCATGTTAAATCCTAAAATTGACAACATGATTGGAGTTGAGATGAGGATGATCACTTTCATTAAAGAGGATAGGGAATTAATTGATGCCAAATACTATCAGCATAGTGCAAAACTATAAAGTCTATTAGACATGAAATGGCCAATTAGGGATGAATACAACACATGGTGGGAGAAGTTTACAGATTGAACCTGTGTATGATAGATGATGAGAAATATGGTGAATAATTCATGGGAGATAAACAATGCATAGCCTAGAACTAGTACATATTAGGCTTTTCCTAAAGTATTGCAAAATATTGTTTTCTCCTCAATATGAATATTGATTACAAAGGGTGCTGACATGGATGGGTTTACATCTTTTCTTTTAATTGTTGTTTTTTCTTTGAAGTTTTTTTGACAAGGTGTGGACGTGGAGAGTAATTTTGGCTCGTGAAGAAGATGGTTTAATTATTGTTACATCGAATGTAATATTCCCTTTGTAAGGTGGGTATATCTTCTTCAATTGTCTTATATGCTTTCCCTCTTTTTCAAAGTTACAAATATAATTTCTTGAGAGATTTTGAAATTCAAATGTAAATGTATATCAAATGTAAAATGTGATTTTAATTGTAATTTGTGTTGAATTTTATTGCTCCCATGTATCTATAAATGGGAATTCAAGGGAAATTACATGATTCTTT
>VDFB02167218.1:0-14980 GCA_007258455.2 Sequoia sempervirens
TATATAAACTATGAATGTGTAAGTAATCTCTCACCATAAGATAAATTTATAATAGTTATTTTTCTAGTGGAATAACTTTGACATCTTCAATGGCTAATATAAAACATAAGAGAGAATTATGTATAGAACAATAAATTGTAATATCTTAACCATTCTAGTATAAAAGTTTGAAAATTTTGCAAGCAATTTTAAAATTTGAAAATAGTTTGAGCTAGATATTATTCTTCACATTGCACTCTAGCATGAAGTATGAAATGGTCATAGGAGAGTAAGGTGCAGTCATGTAATTTAATTGTATGCTTCAAATTTAATTCTAATGAAGATCATAGCATCTATTATAGTAGAGAATGCATTTGTCATAACACAATTTGTATTTTCTATAAACAGTGGCTTTCACCACAGTCAATACTTTGTTCTTGTTAAAGACCATATACATGAAATTTAAGTACTTTGTTATTCTTGTTAAATAACATATACATGAAATGCAAGTATTTTGTTCTTATTGTTAAAGACCATATACATGAAATGCAAGTACTTTTTGGAACTAATTGATTCACTAACCTTAGTAATAGACCAAGATGTTGCTTCGTTTCCAACAATAGAGTAAACAAACACAATAGTATAGGGGGCATAGAAGTAGATATTCTATTTTATTATTTTTTAAAAGGTATATGAATCAAAAATGATATTTTTTATTTGATTTTCTTCATTCTTTTGTTTGTAACTATGGCAAATATTTGACTTCACGATGGAGAGTAAAATAAATTCTAGAGGTTTGAGTGAAGGTATGCACATTGCCAAGCCATCTGCAAGTTATCATACCATTTTTAATAGGTACACCCCTGCATATATTTTTTCATTTCTTAATTTTAATTATTTTTGAAATCCTTAATTAAGCATTGTAATTTCTTCATTTCAAATTTAATTTTGTTTTTGAAACACTAATTTGTACACATTATATGGAACTTATAAGATCTTGAGGAGAGCTGGTGAAGTTGTATGAGTTGGAATTACCAAACAATAGTCTAATTCATAATGTGCTCTATGTGTCTCACCTTGATAGGCCCCTTGGATAATGTATCACACTATCAATAGATTTTTCACCCTTGGATGATGAGGGGAAAATTAAATTCAAAATTGATAACTTTATTGATACTAAGTTTTTTTTTAAATGGACTAAAATAATTATAGAACATTTGGTTCATTGGAAGAATCTACCTATTGAAGATGCTACTTTTGAAGGATCAAATATTTTGAAGCATCCAATTTTTTTCTTGATGGAGAGAAATCAATTTTTGGAAGGGTGGACTTGTAATGTGCCTTTACCATAAGTATTAGGATGTTTGAGTCAATTGAACTATCCTTTGGGAGTGTTGGTAAATAAAATTATCACTACAATATTTCACTATCAACAAAATTCATCTAATAGGAAGCAAAAAATTCTCACAATAATTGGAGAAATCACCACATAAAGGATGATTTTTGTCTATATTTAACAGGAGAAGCTCCCTCATAAGATAGGGGTTTTTGAGGTTTCTCAATAATTTGAAATAAAATGCAAATTTTAGGAAAGGAAAGACACACATTGATTCCTCAAGAAGGAAAAATAGACTTTGAAGATGATGTGTGCATACAAGATTGCAAGGTCATCCCATAATAATGGGTTACACTTTTTGGCCAAACTTGACTTTAAAATCAATATTTTGAACAAAATCTTCACTTTTCGACACCTACAGTTGGGCAACTGTTAAGAATTTGAAGATGATGCAAACTAGTGATTTGTGAGATTTTGTTTGTAGATTTTAAATGTCTTAAAAAAAAATGAAATTAAATTATAATTTTTTTGTGTCTCCTTTGATAACTAGTTTTTAATAGTAAACAACATTTTTAAAAAGTGATGTGTACTTCATATCTCATAACCTTTTTTTAAAAAGGATAAAAATTTTATTCTTTTAAATTAAGGTTGGTAACACTAATATTTAGTGATTGCATTCTGTTTCATAACATTTTGTCGAATATTTTTATTTTAATTAAGTTTTGAAGTCAAACCAATTACAATTTAGACATAGGTACCCTTCAAATCGCATAACTTTTTTTGTATTTATTGAAATTCAATTTTACTTTTTTTTTTGGAACGAAGACATTATTACCTAATGCATAGATATTTTTCAAAAAAAAAATGACTAATTTACTATTTTTCCACATGTGTAGGACATACAACTTGATTTTTGGTGAAAAACCTATGTTCAGTAAAACTAAAATAAAAAAGAAAATATATTAAATTTATAGTTGTTGGAAAGAGAGTTTCAAGGACTATGATCCTCCAACTTGGTTTATCAAGTTGAATCCATTTTCACCTCGAAACCAGACATCAAAAGTCAAAAAATGTATAAAATTTGCAATCGAGGGGGCAAGGTGAAAAAAGAGGGTCTTCATTCAAAGCCCCCTTCGAATGAAGGGGGGTTCAAATGAAGGGGGTCTTCAAATGAAGACCCCCTACATGGCACAAGCAAAGATAATTAATAAATTTTGAATTAAAATAATGAGCAAAAATCACTAATGTTTGAAAAGATCACATAAACTTTGATTTAAATCACATACATGCATGTTTGAATGAAGGGGTGGTTTCTTTTATAGTGGTTAATGTGAAGGCATGGTTTGTTCGAAGGCTTGCAAAGAAATGCATGTTTGAGTGAAGCCTCTTTATTCAAATGGGTAGCCTTCATTTGAAGCCTTTCTTAACTTTTTGATGAATGTTTTTAATTTTTACAAGTTCGTGCAAAAATTGTAACCACTATTGTGGGTTCACCTTGCAATAAATAATGTAAGCTTATCAAGTAGGAGAATAGACTTTGATATATTACATGAAGACAAAAATATCAAAATTTAAATGGATGAAATCACAATAAAATATTAGAACAACAAAAGGAAAATTCAAGAAATGTGTGTATATCCAACATTAGAAATAATACATTTACAATCGCATCTAACATAAGAAAAAGTGGAATAACAACACCATTGTAAGTATATAATCTAATTGATCAGATAACATAAATTGAAACATTTAAACTAAGCAAATGATCACTTAAAGACACTACTCCAATGAAATTAGTCTACAACCTTAAGAAAGATTCAATTTCAAAGCATTAAACATAAAATTCAAAGTAATGAACCTAACTAATGGTGTAAACTTGCAATCCCATTATGGATTGATTGCAAATGGAGTGATAATGGATGTGGATTGCTCAATTTGCTTTATCCATTATTGAGTTGATGCAAAAGATTTATGAATTGATGGATGGGAGTGATTCACAAATGCTCAAAAGCTCAAAGGGTGAGTAATGAATTGGGTATAGTAAGTTTTCTTTAATGGTTGTGAATCCCATTTCATGTAAAATGAGAAGTATTTATAGATTTTTAGAATTAATCAATGGTGAGGATTCAAAATCCTAATCAATGGATGAAATTGAATTGAATATGAAGACATGGATCAAGAAATAGATCAATGGTTCATAATTTGTGATGGCATGGATCAAAGCTTTTAATCAAGGGTCAATAATCCATGAGAGATTAAAAAATCCCTAAATTTTAGGAAAGATGTTGGAGATATTTCATGTGGAGGGAAGAATTCAAATTTGAAAAGGGAGTATCCCATGAGATATTCTTTGTGCAAGTTGGAGGAATATTAGTCAATTAAACAATTTTGAAAATCATTTAATTATGCAAGATGAGGAATTAGGAACTTCAATTAAACAATTTAGAATTATTTAGTCAAAGAGGAAAATGGCATTTAATTAAATAATTTGAAATTATTTAATCAAAAGGGAAGAAAATTAGAATGAAGAGGGTGAATTAATCAAATAAATCAATCATTCGATTAATAGGAGAAAATGGTGAATTTAACTAAATAATTAGACATTATTTAATTAAATAGATGAACTAGGTGAAATAGGAGAGAAATGGTGTTAATAATCAAAATTAGGATGTGTGATATACTTAGGACATTTTTAGGTGTATGCATTTTTCCTCTCTTTGAAGTGAGCTACTTGTTGCATTACTTCGAAGAACTAATGTTGCTCAAATCAAAATTTAAAAATTTCCCAATTTCCCTGATACCCCACTATGCCCCAGTGGATGAAAGAATGCTAGTGTGCTGCCCTCTTGAGAGATCGAGTGAAAAAACTGATTTTCAAGGCGAGATTACGATGAAGTCACGAGAGTGGATCCACTGTAGAAAGGACAAAAAATAAGTTCCAAGAAGCTTAAATGTTTTGATATAGACAAATGTTATGATGTATACACACTCATTAGCTATGGATAACCTCATGTATATTTTGATGTATATCATATAGATTTGATACTTGTATAGAAATGTTAGTATGATATAAAAATGAGATGGATGGAAGTAGAAGAATGAGATAGAATAAGATGATAAGATAGAATGATTAGAATGGAGTAGAATAAGATGATATTGACCAGGATACCCATAAACCTATTATTATTGGACCAAGATTTTATTGAAGATGTGATGAGTTAGGATAGATGATATTGCTTTTGCTTCTAGATTAGGCTTAATTTCATCATAGTAGTCCTTATTTTTTATACAAAAAATAGACACAATGCACCAAGGTATGAAGAACCATGGTGAGGTTGTATCTAGTGCACGGACATTGACTCTACAAACAGATAGGAGTATCCTTGTTCATACCTAACCTATGGAAACCTTGTTTAATCATGTGAAAGAATAAATCCATTGAAGTAAGGAGACTATTACACAAAAGGTATAAGAACCTAATATGTCCTAGCAATTATTTTACTTGAGACCATTCCCGCACATGTAAGGCAAGTATTCTCCAAGTTTGTATTACAAGAATATCCAACAAGCATAGCAAACGAAAGAAATGATCAATGCCCCATCCCTTTCTCTCTAAATCATTTTGTAGAAATCATCGAGAGATCATCGAATTGGACCAATAAGATAAATCATAAGAAAAGATCAAAATGAACAAACTATCAATGTTATCCATATCTCTTGTTGAAGGTGTTATTTTATGGTGATATCCATGATGGTGTCTATTGCAGGAAAGATATATTTGTAAGACATGTTATTGAATGTCAATTTATTCTAATTATTTAATTGGCCATTGATATGAATGTTAACTGGCACATTTGACAAATAACCAAGACTTGGGACTTTTTCGTTTAAGTTTTGTGTTCACCAATTGTTGTTTTTCTTCTATTTATATACCAAAGGTTGAAGGTGACGATCAATTTATTATGTTTGAAAGTTTATTTGCGAATGTGTGAGATGAGATGGGTGAGTTTGTTTTTTTCAAGTTTTTTCAATGTTTTTGAGCTTTTTGAAATGTTTTGAGGCTATTTTTGGTATTTGGGGTTATTTGAATGTTTTAAGTTTTTGAATGTTATAAGGCTGATTTAGGTTTTGCATGATGTTTTCAATTGTGCTATTTTTTAAATTTTCCAAATTTTTTTGAGTTTTTTAAATCATTTGACCAAGACAATAGGACATAAGGGAGGAAATACCTATGCCTCAAGGGCTCATTGGAGATGATCTTGCCTACACAATTGTGAAAAGGCTTCATAGTTCAATTATTAAACTGGGATATTAGCACATGATGGCTAATTATGTTTTTTATTTTGATGTTTTTGACCTTTTTATGGAGTTTTGAACTTATTTGGATATTTTTGGGTTTTGACATGTTTTGAATGTTTTTGGACTTTGACACATTTTGAATGTTTTTGGATTTTTGACATGTTTTGAATTTTTTTTTGGATTTTGAGGATGTTTTAGATATTTTTGAATTTTTGAGAATAACATTAAGGAAATATATAAGAAATCGATCCAACGACACAAGTATAGGAATATGCGCCCATTTTGATGTGATAGACTACCTCGATATAGGCAGGAAAAACTAACCTTAGGAGAGTGCCAAGTAGTACTAATGCGGATAGATACTCACAAAATACCAAGCTATGATACAAACACAGATGGAGGAGATAAATAAATGGAAGATGGATGGAATGGATGAAATGAATGGTTGGATGATTTTATTATGAATGAATGACAAGAAAAGAATGTATGATAGATGGTAGATGGTGCTTATTTACACAAGGTGCCTATTTTCCAAGTTTTCACCAAGGTACCTACTTAAAGTACCACTGAAGTGGTTTTCGCTTGAGGATAATTTTTCTCTTTACTATTTTGATCCTTTTTCTATATTTTTATTTTTTTAGATTTTTGGATTTTAGAATACCCCTCATGGGCTAGGCATAAAACCTTTTGAGATGCATGTTATTGACTAGTTCTTGCAAGGGTTACCCTTCATCTATTGCTAGTTGATAGGCTCTTGAACCATAACTTACCATGACAACAAAAACCCCTAACTAGTTTGGCTCAAACTTTCCCTTGCTATCTTGATCTAACATATTCTTTTGGTTATCCTTTAGAATAATATCCACTACCTGGAAGCATCAACCTTTGAAAATTTTGTTGTAAATTCTTCCAATTCTATTATAAAAGTAGGTTATTGAGTGCTTCAAGGCGGTGTTCATCCAACAGTTCTAGTTTATTCAATCTAGATACCCTATATTCTTCATCTGTGATTAGATGTTGTAATGAAACTCTTAATGACGGGAAATTGACCTCAATAGGCAGGATGACTTCAGTTTCGTAAACCAAGGAATAGGGTGTAGCACCAATTGGTATTTTGATGCTAGCTTAGTAAGCCCAAAGGGTGGGATTTAACTATAGGTGTCAATCTTGACTAGCATCATTAACTATCTTTTTTAGGATTTTGATAATGGTTTTATTAGAAGCTTCAACTTGGTCATTTCCTTGAGGATAAATGGGGTAGAAAATTGATGTTGGATATTAAATCTGTTGCATAGCTCATGGACATCCTAGTTCTTAAAAGGTGTTTCATTATCTATGATAATGGTATGTGGAAAACCATAGTAATAGATGAGATAGTTTAGGGTAAACTTGGATACTTGCTTTCCAGTTGTGTAGGTCATAGGGATGGCCTCAATCCACTTAGTGAAGTACTCAATGGTTGTGACTATAAACTTATTTCCATTTGAGGAGGTCTATGTGATTTTATCTATGAGATCAATCCCCCATTGTGAAAAAGGCCATAGTGTAGTGATGGGTCTACTCTCTTGAGTTGGTGCATGGATGAGGTCCCCATACTATTGGAATTATAAATATTTCTTCACAAACTGATTGGCTTCTTGCTCCATGGTTGGCCAATAGTATCTCATTCTCAACAACTTCTTAGCCAAGGTTACGTTACTCAAATGTGACCCACAAATGCCTAAGTTGTGTACCTCTTTCAAGGCAGTCAAAGCTTCCTCTTGGTTAAGACATTGCAATAACATTCCTTCGAGAATTCTTTGATAAAAGGTGTTTCCCATAAGGATGAATTAGGATGATCTTTGAATAAATGTTTTTTGAAGGTTGGAGGTAAGGTCAAATGGGGAAATGCCTCTATGGAGGTAGGTAAAAATGTCATCATACCATAGGGAACTAGGATGATCAATTTCACACACAAATTTTGATCCATGTACCTCAAAATCTAGCATGAGAAGCTTCTTGATGAGAAATTCACATTTCAGGTTGTTGTGTGGCATATCTAGCAAAGATACAATGGTGGCCATTGCATCTGCAAATTTGTTATTTATCGTGGGGATTTGCTCAAATGTGATATCAATGAAGTAATCTTTGAATATTTCTACCATTTTCTTGTATGTAATCAACTTATCATCTTTGGTTTGGTAATCATCATTGGCCTGCTTCACTATTAGTTGGGAATCACCATAGACTTTGAGTTCTTGTATCTTCCATTGGACTACTATGATTAACCTTGTGATGAGGGCCTAGTATTCATCTATGGTGTTTGTGTATGGAAACGCTAACCTATATGACTTTGGGATGAAATCACCTTGTGGGGTGATGAATACAATACTTGCTCTAGATCCATGCTACATATATATGAACTGTCAAATTATATAGTTTCCATAGATTTTGTAAGGTGAGGGTAAACATTGTTTCATTAGAAAATTTTGAGACCAAGAGGTTTTTTACATGGATTATGGATTCTAATAGTTGTTCTACAATGACCCGTCCTTTGGTAGATTTTTTATCAAAATACTCTATCAAATTCACTAAGGATCATCACCTACTTTTCATGCAATATATTAGAGTGGATTTTGATAACAAATATTTGAGTGGATCGACCTCGGAGATAAGTTTGATCTGATGAGAGAGTATATAGTGTCTCAAAATTTGAGAGGTGAACACTACTGCTAAATAAGCTCCTTCAATGGATGTGTAGATGAGTTCATATCCCACCAAGGTCCTACTAATACAATAGATAGCCCTCTCTTTACCAGTTTCATCATGTTGTAGTAGAAGAGCCCCTAGAGCTACTGAGGTTTGTTGAAATGTATAGTATCAATGGCTTCTCTTCTATTGATGGCATAAAGATAGGTGGTGTTGCTAGATAGTCATTTATGTTTTAGAAAGCTTGTTCACAATGTTGATCCCATTTGAAAGCCACACCTTTATGGATTAGGTGGGTGAATGGGTGACACGTATCTTCCAGTTGTACAATAAACCTTTGGATGGATTGAAGCTTTCCTTGTAGGTTGCGAAGTTGTTTAATGGTTTTAGTTGGTTATATTTCTATAATGTCTTTGACTTTGGTAGGGTCCACTTTGATTCCCCTTAGTGATACAATGTACCCCAAAATTTTATCGGTAATGACTCTAAAGACACTTTTTTGGATTTAACCTCACTTGATACTTCTCAAGCCTGTCAAAAAATTTAGCTAGCACTTCTAGATGTTCTTTCCTTGTTACAAATTTGGCTATGATATCATCCACATAGTCCTATAGGATTTTGTGGAACATTTCATGAAATATCAAGGTCATTGCTTATTGATAGGCTGTCATTAGGTCCCATTACTTTAGAATAAAATATTCAAATTGTCAACCGGGTAGTGTTCAAGGCAATCTGCAATAGAAGAGTTCCAGAGTATCTCCCTCAGGTTTCTTAACTTTTTGAAAACAACTTTAAATTAATTCTAACTTTAAATTGTCTAACTATTAAACTGAAAAGTAATCTATTCCTAAGAAAACAAAAAATGCTTGAACTGTAAACATGAGTATATTAATTTAGAAAGCATAATAACTAAGTTAAGAAACATAAAATCAATTTAAACTAAGAAGCTGATAAATTATAAAACATAAAGGTTATAACAATCCATAAAACATTGTCTTAATAGTGAAATTCCAACAATAAACAATAGAAACTCTGGGAAGTTGAAAAGATAACAGTCGATCAAAACTAGATTTCATAACAGTGAATTCAAATAACTCTCTACAAAACATTAGTATGACAAAAGAAAACACTTATCTACTCCCGTCGAGTGGCCAACTCGTGGGACAACACATTCATTCTCAACTCACATCCACAACTATTTCAGGAACACCTCTATTAACCATAGTTATCATCCATAACTCATAACTCAGAATTTTAGATAACAATCTCTTTATTTATAAACCTTGGAAAACATTCTGTCAGCATAACATTGCTTTCACTATATATCTTACTTCCAATGAGTGTATCTTTTATAGAAAAAATGTAACTACATGCTATATTTTAGTTGGTATAGATAACCACTGAAAAATATCTAAAACAAATCTACGTATAACTCGTCTATCTTTAATCCTATTACACATAATTTAAGAGAGTCAAGTCGAGCCATAAAGTATTTTATTCAAAAGATAACAAAAATAACATCTTTTAAGAACAACATTTTCGGCCCATCATCCTGAAGTTCCAAAGCATACTTCCAGCATATATCTCTAACTGTTCTGGAGCACGTGCCAACTGGATACTTCAATCTATAACTTGATTGACCGATTATTATCTACAAAACACTTAAAACATCCCATTAAATATGTATTGGCAAATTACTTTAAGAAATCAAAAGAAATAAAGTTTATACAAGTTCTTACTAAAATTAAGCAATTATATCTTCTAAAATTTAATTAATTGGTAGAGGATAGAGATTTGCATGTATAAACCAGGTCTTTGTGGTATTATTATGATGATGTTATTTTTACCTCATCATTTCCTCCCCTTCCTAGTTCTTGACAGGTCCTCCTGTCACCTGATTATAATTTTTCCCTCTACTCCCTTCTTCATACTTTGCACTGATATCATATAAGTCTTTTGTTGTGTCATCAAAGTTTATAGGGGAATGATGGAAACCTGCATGAAAACCAACTCCCCGTTTCCATTCATTGAAAACTTTGTCATCCTGATTTGTATTAATATGGAAAGTAGGGGCTGGATATAGCAGTAAAGGAGGTATGTACCTCATTTCTATCCATTTTGTTCTGAGATCTCCTAGAATTTTGACCAAGGCATCTGCTCTTCTGAAGGACCATCTAAGACCAAGAGGAGAGATCACTTCTCTTTTCTTTAAATATATAGGCAATGGAGTGTATCTCTCTTCACATGCATGCCAAGCTTTGCCGAACAATTTTTGACCCTGTTCTATGAAATGATTATAGCAAACTCGAAGGCTGTTATCATACCTTTCTTTCATTTTCTCATCCAGCAAAAGAGCTGCAAATGTCTTCTTAAAAGCTGCTGGTCTACTATTTGGAGATCTTATCTGAAGTCCTATACTTTTCTCTACTTGAACATATTCTTTATTTCATTCTTTCCAATGGATTTGATTCTGCATAGTAGACAATAGAGATCTTAATTGTACTTCTCCCACAAAAAGATTAACAAAGAAATCAGTATGCTGCTCTAACAAAAGATCATGGGTAAAGAATTCACAGAGCATATCTTTCTCTTTAGGTTTTGAGTTTGCAAATATTTTAACAAATTCTTTATCATTAGGTTCATAGGGTTGATCACTGTAAATCCTAAGCAATTTCCATCTAAAACATTGCTCATTCAAAAACATGGAATACAACCTAGATGGCCTTCTACAGGATAAAAGAAATTCAACTATTTGACAAGCATCCTGTTTCCCCTTATAAGCTTTATGAAATGCTTCTCTTAATAATACCATTTCCATTTTCAATCTGTTATTCTCAATTTGTGCATTCCTGAGGAAATAGCACCGTTCCATCCATTTCATTAATAATGGAGGAATCTGAATTTGGAACCATTCATTTACCGTTGGCTCGGTTTGAACTTCTCTAGATTCCATCTTTGGTTTACCTGTGCTTTCTTGTAAGTCCTGCTCTAATTCCACAATCTTACTAAGAAGTATTTAATTCTTCTTTTTGTCTTTTCTTTTCCCCTTCAAAAGCTGAAAACATGAGCATAAAATTTCCTTTTAAATCCTGAATTTCTTTATTTAATTCATCCCTATGTATCCTATTTTCCTCATCACAATTCTGAATTTGTAATTGCAACTCACTAATAGATGTATCTTTTCCCTGCATTTCCAACTTTAAATCCTGAATTTCTTGATCCCTTTCATCTATTACAGTCTTACACACCATTATTTCCTCTTGTTGTAATTCCATTCTTTCTTTATTTTCATGCAGCTGATTTCTTAACTCTTTTATCTCTAATTTCAATTTTTCAAACTCCATGTTAATATTTTTAGTTTCAACAATTTCAACAGCTTTATTAATAACTAGAGACAATTCCCCTAACATACTGTCATCAATCTCCCTAAAAAGTGGAGATTGTTCCTTTTCTATTTCCTGTTTTTCTTGTTCTACAGCTTTCTCTTCAGATACCAAATGAAAATGCACTTCCTCAATAGATATTTCTTTTTTTGAGGATTGGTGAATTGACTCCTCAATTTCCAAATTTCTCTTTTTCTTTTTAGCTTTTGACCTTTTCTCTTTACTCTGTGCTGGGGTTTCTACAGATCCAGAGGATAATCTTTTACTCCTCCTCAAAGGAGGAGTATCCTGATAATTTAAAATAGTTGGATCATTTAGAAGAATAGTTCTTCTTTTCCTCTTCTTAATAGGGTGAGTATCCACATTTGGATTCATTATCTCTACATCCTCTATCTGGGTTGGAGTTTCAAACTCATCTTTTCTAAATTCTGGCACTTCCTCACCAACTATGGTGGGAATTTGGGGTTCAGGAGCTCTAGGGTTTTCGGGGGAAGTTGCTCTGGAAGGTGAAGCAACTTGTTTTGAGGATTCTCCTAATTCTATCTTCCTTCCTGATGTAGGCTTATCAAACTTCCCCAAATTTTTTTCCCATTTGCTTTGAGGTTTCTTATGAAAATGATATTTACAAATTAATTGAATTAACCCATGGTGTTTTAATGGTCCTGAACCAGTTTTGTATCTCTCTATTGAAGAATTAATAGAATCATTCAAGAAATGAGGCAAATTAACCCTTAGAGCAGGGTTTTCCTTCCCATGCCGCAAATGTGTTAATATGCGGAATGTTGGTCCTACAACAGTGGCAAGTTGACCTTCACAAGTGAAATATCTAATGATCCATGCAACAGCACTACCCTAGGGTTCTAAGATAGAGGCTCTCTGAAACCCTTTATTTTGTCCCCTAGTACTGACAACTATCATGGGTTGAGGATCTCCCTGTCTAATGAATAATTCTGATAATTTTTGATATGGAATTTGTGTAGTTTCAGATATTTTAATACCAGAATCTTCCAACCCTGAAATAGAAGAGATAATTTTTGAACTCACCTTGAAACGCTTCCCATGCAGAATCACCTAACCATTAGAGTAGCTTTCGGCAAATGCATTCACCAGCTTTTCATTATACCCTTCAAATTTCTTGATAAAATCCAACCAGCCTACTTCCTCAAATAGCAGGGAGATATTACTTAACCGCAACAGCTTTTCTGTAGAATCCGACTCAGATTTCTTCTTTGTGCCACCCATTTTCTTGTCTCTCTTACTTACCACCCTACTAAAAAATTCAATAATGCCAAGGACTTGTGCACCGGTATTTTTGAAGATATGATCAGACTGATATCATTTACTCTACTCTTGCCAGGAGCTTACTGTGTAATGATTTCAATTTGCATGAAGGGCCGCAAAAAGAGTGGCGAACTTAACAATTAATCACCAGATGGCTCAATTTACTAAATTGGGAAAAGAAACTCTTGCCAATTAATTATATTTTATTCAAAAATAACTAATTATTTAAAGCAAAAATTTGTACTTACTTCCATTCCATGATCACTTGAAGATCTTGTACCTCACGACCTGACATGATGATGCAAGGGTATTGGCTAAGGTTATGGTATAATTATTATGACATGAATGAAGAGACTCATGGATGATGAAATTATTAATAAAGATAGGCTATTACGGCGGCTTTTATTTACAATGACAGAAGAAGGCACATGTACCAATGTACGATAACCAAAGTATCGGGAAAAAATTTGAAAATTTCCTCGAAAGGAGTTGGCAGAATGAAAATGAATAAGTTCCATAGCATGCTTAAAGCATGCATTCGGACTAAGAAGGTGGTCGAAGTTCCGGAGCACGCATAAGACATGCATTAGGGACTAGAAAAGTGGATAAGTTTTGGAGCATCGCTAAAAGATGCAACCAAAACGGTGATCAAATGAAAGTTTTGGAGCATCGTTGAAGGATGCAGCCGACGCAGCGACCAATGAAAGTTCTGGAGCATTGTTGAAGGATGCAGCTGGAGCAATGACCAATGAAAGTTTTGGAGCATCATTGAAGGATGCAGCCGGAGTAGCAACAAATGAAAGTTCTGGAGCATCGTTGAAGGATGCAGCCGGAGCAGCAACAAATGAAAGTTCTGGAGCATCGTTGAAGGATGCAACCGGAGTAGCGACCAATGAAAGTTTCTGAGCATCGTTGAAGGATGCAGCTGGAGCAGCGACCAATGAAAGTTTCAGAGCATCAAGCATTCAGATCATCAAGTTCTGGAGCACTGGATAGCTGAATGATCAAGTTCTAGAGCATCATGGAACGGTGCTCCGGAAGTTGTTATTCCTTTATGAAAAGTCCTACCAAATGAAAATACGTGTTAAATCTGAAATTTTATGAAAGATGCAAAAAAAAATGAACTAAGTACAATTTTTATTTTATTTTTTAGATAACATTTAATCATTTAAATCAAACTAGACTCTACCTTAGCAGAGTCAATATATTGGATTTCTCCTTGCATTTCTACCAGCTTCATAAATTCTTCTTTATTAACTGGTTTGTGATAAATACGTAGGCGATGACCATTTACTAAGAGAGTTTGTGAATCACCATCGATAGGTTTTAACTGAATTGTGCCATTCGAGAAAACCTCTGAAATTTCATATGGCCCCAGCCAATGAGTTCTGAGTTTTCCTTTATGATCTTTATATCTTGAATCGAATAGCAGGGCCCAGTCACCATTATGAAATTCTCTTTCCTTAATATATTTTTCATGCCAAACTTTTCGTTGATGTTGAACTAATTCCGTTTGATGAACAACATCTAGACGAAGCTCATCCAACTCATTTAACTACAAAACTCATTCTATTTGAGCTCATTTCAAATCTAGACCCAATTTCATAGCTGTTTGTAGGGTCTAAAGTTCAAATTCAATGGGAAGAAGAGGTTTCTTTCCAAAAACAAGCTTGTAGGGACTAAATCCAGTTGTAGATTTTGTTGTATTATATTCCCAGACAACTTCAGACAACTTCCTGGCCCAATCTTTTCTTCCTGACAAGAAAGTTTTTGTTAGTATGTTTTCTAACTCCCTATTAGTCACCTCTACCTGACCATTTGCCTGAGGGTGATAGGGGGATGACTTCTTATGGCTCACCTGAAAATGGTCTGTAAATGCTAGGAGGACTTTGGACATAAATTGGGGTCCCTGATCTATAACAATAGTTTGAGGGGCTCCAAATCGAAGAAAAATTTTGTTATAGAGAAAATCAGCAACTTGCTCTTCTCTAGCAACTCGTAAAGCTTGAACTTC
>VDFB02167219.1:0-10850 GCA_007258455.2 Sequoia sempervirens
AGAAAAGACAAGGAATGTATTTTAAATTGCTAGATAATGAGGGGTAGGTGAAACCCTAATGTAATTGAATCTGATCCACTCATTGTAATTGAATCCTAGCCATTCATTTGGGCTTTGGAAAACTATAAATAGGGGATTTCCCCTCATTTGTAAGAGTTGGAGAATTGATGTAAAGACATTTTGCAGCAATAGAAAGCAGCATTGCATGATTTATGGGTGTTCCTTTTGAGTTTGCTCTTTATGTATGCATGTTTCACCTTCCATGTTAGTTTTAGTGTTAGTTTCTTGAATGGGAGTGGTGATGGTGTTTGTTGTTTTAGTATTTTGATGGATTTCCAGCTCATGCTTTGTGGTTCATTGATGATGAGTCACTTTGCAAAGCTAGTCTGAGCTCATTACTTCATTGCTGCAACTTAGTTCAATTACATGTGCATGATGTGCATGTGCACTTTGAAAATCTGCAGTCCTTAGAAGATTGCACTGGTTTTGTGCAACTGTAGGTTTCTCTTGGCCAAACAAAACCCAGTTTAGGAAGCCTGTCTACTTTAGCAGCCACCATTGTTACTGTTCATTCGTAGCTTAGGATTATAATAGCTTTCTTAACCCTTCTCCTTTTGCTATTTTTTTTAATCTTTGGTTAGAGTAGGATCCAAAGCATCACCATGAAGCCAAATCAGATGAACTTGATGAGTTTCACCTTGCTGTTTTGAGTGGACAGCCACTGTTCATTCACTTTCAGCACTTTGAAACTGCATTTGCAAACCCAACTTCCATGCTTTGTAACTCATCTGTAAGACCGCCTTGTGATTCTAGCAAATCACATCAAACAACTGAGATATTCCAAGCACTGTCAAGACCTGACATTAGAGACCTTGGGATAGTGTTCTGCAATCTGATTGTGGAAGATTGTCTTTCAAGAGAGGTAGTGCACCTACGCACTGCCTGTGTTGAAAAGTGCATAAAAAACACATCAACATATCCCAGGAGGCTAAATTCAATATTTATTTGCCTTATTCTCAGAAGATGCTTTGGATTATTTGAAAAAAGTGAATTAGGTCTTGGCTTGCATCCCTTCTATGGTCCCTTATGAAGCCAATGTTGAACTTTCTCAGCCTATCTCTCTTGATGAGTTGGAGGAGGTTGTTTTTAGCATGAAAAAAGGCAAGGCTTTGGGCCCAGATGGTTTTCCTATTGAATTTTTTGAGGAGTATTGGGAGATTGTTGAATGAGATCTTTTGGAGGTGGTGCAAGAATCTCAACACAGTAAAAAAAGTTGAAAGCTCTTAACTCAACTTTCCTGATTCTTATTCCCAAATGTGAGGGTGCTAACTCTTTTGATCCGTTTAGGCTAATCTCTTTGTGTAATGTTGTTTATAAGATCATTGCAAAGCTAATTGTTGAGAGATAAAAGCCCTGGCTAGTTAATTTCATCTCAAAGGAGTAGGGGGGTTTTGTGGTTGGTAGACATATTTATGATGGTGTGGTGATCATAGTAGAGGCTATCCACTCCATGGAGATCTCGAAAGAGAAGGCTATGGTTGTCAAACTGGTGATCAGGTCAGCTAGTCATTTCTTCGCAATATTTTGGATGCTTTTGGGTTTTTTGAGGGTTTGGATTAATAGGGTGAAGAGTTGTGTCATGTTGGTGTTGTATTCTGTGTTGATTAATGGTGTACCATCTTCCTTGTTTGGTGCTTCTAGGGGCCTTAGGCAGGGTGACCCCTTATCTCCATATATCTCTTTATTATCATGGTTGAGGTTTTGGGCAGATTCCTTAAATCCTTTTGGAGTAGGGCCCGTTGATTTAGGGTTGGTCTTGGGGAGGTGGTGTGGTTTCACAAACACATTTATAGTTTCTGGATGATACTACCCTTTTGGCGATGGCAAGAATCAAGGTTCAACGAGTAACTTTGGGCTGGCTTTGGATGTCTATCTTGCTACTTCAGGTTAGAAGATTAATGAAGGGAAGTCATCTATCTTTTTCTTCAATACTCCTCCACTTATTCAAACTCAGATTGCATGCATTCTTAGATTTTAGATAGGTAATTTTCCTTTTGTGTATTTGGGAGTTCCCCTCTCTATGTCCCCTCTACTGAGAAGGACTTGGTAGCTCATTTTGGACAAGTTTAGGGGTTATGTCAATCATTGAACCTATCAGTGGTTGTCCTTTTATGGGAGGATTATGCCCCTAAAGGCTGTAGTCTAGGCACTTCCTCTCTATAGGTGTATGGTTCAAGTTGCTCCTGCAAGATTTATTAGAGATCTTGATGCACTCTCTAGATAGTTTATTTGGTCTGGGAGTTTGGATTCCAAGAAGTGGAGTTTGGTTAAGTGGGACTCTATTTGTAGGCCTATTCAATATGGGGGACTGGGTCTTCGCTAGGTTGCCACGACTGGTCATGGTTTAGCAACCAAGCTTTACTGATGGTGGTGTATTAGTCAAGATCAAAGTTGGGCTAAAATCCTCAAGGTTAAATATTTGTGAGCTTCTACGGAGATGGACATGCCTCGCTACCCTTTGGAGGGTAAGGGGTCTATGATTTGGGATACTCTTAAAAGAGGTGCTAGTTTGATCAAGCATGACCTTTTTTGGATCTGTCACAAGGGGGATGATGCCCTTTTCTAGCTTGATTCCTGAGATGGCTACCCTACTTTATTCACTTCTCATCCTCATCTACGAAGTTTAGGCTCTATTTTTTTAAATACTGGATGGATGAAGGCTAGTGATTTTAAAGTTGGTGAGCGATTGGGACAAGGGGAGGTCTTCAAGTGGAAAGGGTGTCACCTCTAGCCTCTTGGGGGTTCATATGTGGATCATGCTGAGCTGGGAAAGATTTTTGCAAAAAGACCTTGTATTTCTCTTCAACAAAGTGATGTATTGGCTTGGGTTGGATCCTAAAGGGGTTTATTTTGTGGCAGCAGGGTATCGTGATTTAGATAGAAGGAAGTATGGGGGGGACAAAATCCCTTGGTGGAAATATGTATGGAATAAGTTTTCATGGCCCAAATGTAACTTCTTCCTTTGGTTAATGGCTTGGGACATATGTCGTACTTGGGACAATCTCCTGAAGAGGGGTTTTCAAGGGCCATCCATTTGTTTTCTATGTGGTAGTAATGAGGAGTCATCATCACATCTTTTCTTCCAATGTTCTTTCTCTATAGCTATTTGGCATTTTTGATGGGTAGTTTGGAGGCACCCCTATGTGCATGCTTTACCCCTTTCCTAGTTTTGGAGGTCTTTGGGGAGATCCCCTTCTATCTCATTCTCTTTCCGGACGACGTGGTCTATGGGGCTGTCATGCATTCTATGGAAAATTTGGCTGGAGCAGAATCGTAGGATCTTCCAAGATAAAAGGTTGGTGGTTGCCCAACTTTGGCAACATATTCTCAATATGCGTTAGGAGACTATTTTTGCAAAGTGTGATGATGAGGCCCCTTTGAATGCTGAGAAGGCTAAGGTGTTTCAAGATCTAGGTTTGAGTAGTCTTATGTTGAAGAAGACTTGTTCCATTGGAAGAAGATGCCCCAAAAGGAGAATTCAATGAGAATGCAGATGGTCTCTGCTTCCTGTTGGGACTTTGAAAATTAATATTGATGGTTCTTCTAGAGGAAATTTGGGTTATACTGGTGTGGGTGGTTTAGGGAGAGATAGTTTTGGGGTTGCCCTCTTCTTCTTCTCCAAGTATCATGGTATCTAGACTAATAAGTCCATGGAGGGGTTGGCTATTCTTGTTGCGTTGGAAAATGCTTGTGCCCTTGGCTAGCGCAAGATCATTTGTGAATCTACTTCACAAATTGTGATAAACTTGTTAAATAGGCAAAGCATTGATGAGGTGAACTAGCAATTGTCTTCGATTGTGTGGCAGATTCACTAGTTGTGTAGTACAATTGAGATGGTGTCTTTTGTTCATATTCCTGGGGAATGGAACAATGTTGCTAATTGCCTATCTAAATGGGCTTTAGATTTTATAGATGATTGGAAGGTGGATGAGTGGGAGTAGCTTCCTAGTGATTGTGCTCATAAACTGCAAAGTTTGATTCAGGATAATATGGGTGGTCTGTGATTGGGTTTTAGTTTTCTTGGATGGTTGATCTATTGTTCTTTGGTTTATGGTGGCTGGTTGAGCCTTGTTGCCTCTGACTTTTGTTTCTTACTGTCTGTGTATTCTGTTACTTTCTTTGAATGAATAAAGTTTTATCCTTTTTATTTAAAAAAATATATGTATAATTCCCTCGTGAATACTCTATTCTCAAGGAACTGGCTTCTACTCTTCTTCAATTTCATGTCTCGTTGAAATCTTCATTATTAATTCAAATAGAAATAAAAGGTTATCATGACCTTTAATGGAAGAAATCAAAATGAGAGGTTCCGTGATCCATGAACAGTTGGATCTCCCAAAATGAGGGTTTGCATAAGATGGGTGATTAATGAAGTACACGGATTGTTGATCATGCTCCATCCAGTGGAGCAGATTGTAAAAAGGTCAAAAAGAGATCGGTTACGTGACCATTCATACAGGCCATACGATCAACTTTCAACCCAGAAAATCAGGTAGACTGTCAACTGCATCCAAGAAAATCAAATTGAGGTGTCAGAGAAAGGGTTGATAGGGCCATAGGCCTGACAAATAAAGTACTTGAACCCATGTGACTTGAAGATTGACATCCGATTGTCAGATTCACCAGGTTTGCAAACCATCAATATCGATCATGGTTGATAATTTGATGGAAAGTTTTCTAATATACAAAAGAGGATATTTCCATTTTTTCTTCATAAATAACATGTATGTTTTAGATTGAAAGCAGAATAGATCCAAAAATTTCCTTGTCACTGCATGTGGATGCCTCTGCTTCGCTCAACCTCGCAGTGAAGCGTACCAGTGTTGGTTAAATTGGAATGCTGCGGTTTCATGGATTTGAGTATGTGAACAGTATAGGGCTTCCTTATATCTTCTTCTTCTGTCTTGTTCAACTACGTTTCAGACATGGCAAAGAGAAAGAATGAGGAACTCGACAAGCACGGTGTTGGTGATTTTCATAAGTGAAAATCAGGAGTTAGAACCTATGATCTAGGCTACCTAAAATTCATAACACATTTTTTTGGGGTGTACTTTGTTTCTATTTTACAAATATTATTTTTATTTTATTTACCCCTTTCCATTGACTAGGACTGCACTTGAACTATTTGAAACTTGAGCTCAAAATTGAGGCTGACTTTTTCTTTCAAGGCTCTAACAAGTACTGAGAAAAGCTTCACAATTTGTAAAGTATCTTCTTTTCTAAAATGATGTTCATGTTTCATGAATGCATTCAAATAAACTTTCTTGTCAATCCCAAATCATCTATTATTCCAATACATTGATATTTCTTTTGATAGATGTAATATTGGAAACTATAATTGATAACATCTTAACAAGAGGTATGCTTATTATTAATAAAAATA
Source organism: Sequoia sempervirens (assembly GCA_007258455.2). NCBI lineage: Eukaryota > Viridiplantae > Streptophyta > Pinopsida > Cupressales > Cupressaceae > Sequoia > Sequoia sempervirens. Next base: position 5,444 of record VDFB02167219.1, read on the forward strand.
TTTTACTTTTCATAAATATTTATAATATTGTGATATGTATATGCGATTTAGGATTTCTGGATTAAATATTACTATTGATTTATATAATATTTGAATAATATAATTTTAGATGAACTTTTGATAATATGTTGTATTATAATTTCTATGTGCTAGAGGCATGATCTATCAAAAATATTTGATCAATTATAGAAAGAGAATGAATACAAGGAACTTACATAATCAACATTCTATTAAAACATAATTTAGACATTTAAGATGAATATTTGACTCAATTTCTATTAGAAATGTCACTGGATGTACACCATCATTACAATATCACAAGACAATTGCAAAGAAATGGTTTATAAATTTCTAATTCAATCACATTTAATCCAAAACTTTGCTTCTAATGGGGTCAACAAGCAGCACAAATTAAAGCTTTCAAGACCACATAAACCTTCATGACACACCATTTTCACAATTTTATCACTTTATTTTCTGCAACACCAAGTCTTTACAATTTATGAAACTTAGAAGTGATTTAGAATGAGGCTTAGATGCCTATTTATAAGTTTTAGGTGAGTGCTTAGGTTTGGGTGAAGCTCATAGACCATTAGGGTTTGGGTTCATGGCATGCAATTTGAAAACAATTTTTGATTTTTTTAAAATATTGATTTTCTTTTACTTGCTTGTTATGAGGGATGCAAGGAAGACTTGAGAACAGTTAGAAGACTCCTAAGAGTCCCTTGGACATCTCAGGGATGTTCCAAAATCCCCAACCATCCCCAAACCAAGAAGCATCTTGAAAAGATTTCAAGATTGGTGGTGGAAGTGGTGGGATGGTAGGAGGTGTTTCTCAAAGTCCCCATGGAACAAGAGTAATAAGTCGAACATTACCAACCCACCATGCAAAACTAGTAGTTTCTTAGTCACAAGAAGTTAATGTTAGCTGATAAAGGAAATTCTAATGGTATTGTCCAATAGCTATAATAATATCTTCTTGGACGTTTCCTATTTATCATAATAACATTTTTGACGAAGAATAAAAAGTTATTTTTGAAATGCTTGTTTCATGTTGATAATTGTATAGATGGCTTATTGGCCACCATTCGTGATGTTGTGTTTCAATAGTTGTATCTCCTTATCTGTCGTACACAAACCTGAGTAAGGAATCAAGCTTAACTTCTTCTGTGTTTACCTAAGCATCATCTATCATTACTGCATGGGTTTAATACACGGTTCAAGAGTATTGTGCAGCTTAGAAATGGTGTAGGTATGTTTCCCATGGTTCAGTTTATTATGTTTAGTGTGATTATGGTATGGTTGGTACAAACTTACAATGTTTTGCGGTTTCTGGAACCTGTGTGCGGTTCTCTGCATGCTTTACTGGCCAGTTGTCTAAACCACCTGACCAGATTGCAACTGTAAGCATAAATCTTATTGCACTCCCCATGCAATAGATCATGTTGAAATAATATTTTGGGTTTGATTGCATAGATTTTTCAGGTTCCAATGTTTCAGGTCTCTTTACTGAACCTTGATAGAGAAGCATAAAGCCAGTGCTTCTTCTTTAAGATTCGCATGTTATGACTTGCATCTTCTTAACATTGGTGCAAAATAAGCTTGTTTTGCATTTCACCGGATCCTTTTACTTTTGGTCCATCTTACGGATGCCTCCATATGTGAGAGTTGGGTGCAAGCCTGATCCTTTGCACCCTATGTTTGGAGTTTAAAGCACTCCAATGCTTGGTGGGTCACCCTCAAAGCAGAGAAGGGGCTCTTGAAGAGCGAAGCATTACCCTGAAGGTGAAGAAGTAAATGATCTTGATTTATAGCTTAAGTCATCTTAGGAATTTAGTTAAGCATCCCCTGCACAGATTTCATATGCATGAATGCTTTATTCACTTGCTTTAGCTATGAATCATGGGAGGTTAAGCTGCCCTATTTATTTGGAATTTGGAATTACAGAGGATATTTTCTGTTCCTTACTGTGAATACTTAGTTATGAGATACTGTAGTTTTAAACTTCATATGATGAACTTCAGGTTATGCCCTGTAACCCCTGTTTGAAGTGGGCTATATGTGTGACATTATGGAAATAAAACTGCCAAGACCTCGACCTCCTCTCCTCTTAACATTGAGAAGTTAAGAGTATGTATGTCTCTTGGTTCTAGGAAAATTCACCGTCAGCAATTCACTGTTGATAATTCACCACGGGAAAATTCACCGTCATGACAAATTCACTTCAAGGAAAATTCACTACCAGCAATTCATCGTCACTGAAAATTAATCGCATTAACATTTTTTAATATATATTTCCAAAACTTTGAAGTTTTTGCAAAAGAATAATTTGATTTATGATAATAAAAATGCAGTTCAAATTATTCTTTTGCAAACAAAAGTTCAAAGTTTTGGAAATATATATTAAAAAATGTTAATGGGATTAATTTTCCGTGGCGGTGAATTGTTGGTGGTGAATTTTCCTTGAGGTGAATTTGTCATGGCAGTGAATTTTCCTGCGGTGAATTGTTGGGGGTGAATTTTCCTGCAGTGAATTGTTGGCGGTGAATTTTCCAGCGGTGAATTGCTAGCAGTGAATTTGCCTAATGCCATGTCTCTTTGTTGCTTGCCATGCAATTGAGTTAAATGTATGACTGTAAGTATAGCATTTTTGTAAAAAAAGGGCTAGTTATGTTGGACTAATCTTCAACATCTCCCTTTGGATTTGTTACATGGACTAACTGCCTCCCATGGATCCGCTTAACTTCCGCATTTGTATGAGCGTTTACAGGTTGATCTTTTGGAACAACGACAAACTTGTTCAAACAAATGATATTAGAGAAGGGTCGTGGGTTCGAATTCTTGTGTGATGCTAAGGGGGGGATTGTTGGATTAATTGCCAGCATCTCCCTTCGAATTTGGGACATGGACTAACCGCCTTTCGTGGATCCGCTTATCTTTAGAGTTTGTATCGGACATTAATATGTCAATCTTTTGATACAAAGACAAACGTGTTCCAACAAGTAGTACTCTTGATGGACAGATAATGTTATTAACACTAAAAAAATTAAGATCTTATGCTGCTCAAACTAGATAAAGATTGCCCAATGGGTCGAAGGTTACCTTTAACTCGGAGGGCTATCTCTAGTTTGCATAGAATGCAAAAGTAATGTATCTTAGACTTGTCGCTTGTCTGTGAATGACTACTACCCCATGATGTTATAAGTGTTTGATTGCAACAAACCCAGATAAGATTGGACAGGGTGAAGTTTAGGCAAGATTGGTGAGCAACAGAGGAAGATTGTCCTGGCTGTCCGACTGTAGGTTCATTGAAATAGGTATTATGAGGGATCACACTAATCCGCAGTTTCTCTTTTAGGGCATCAATGGTTGTGTCGTTTTAACTTATTGAGATGTATGTTTGTTTTAGCTTCTTGTAATAGCATACCATGCTCTTGACAAGATTTTGTATTGACATGTTGTTCCCAGTATGAGACTCCTGTAGACGTGAGACAAAGCAGACGAAGGCCAGAGTTCGTAAGGAAAAATAATCTATGTTGGAAATTGTCTGTCAATTACTTCTTTGATAAAGATTTCATATCGTCCCCCTTTGAGAGATGGTTCTCCTACCTCTCATTTTTTGAGATCAAGATTGGAGTATTGTAACCCATAAGGTTGGTCGTGACACCATAGACTTGATAGGCCTCAAGGGTCAGCAACATTCTTGTCGACTATGATTTCGACTTGAGTATTGTTTGTGAGAATTTGATATCAAGGGAGATTGTTTGAAAAATACTGATAGAAAAAGGTAGTTGGTGAATAAAGATAAGTATCTTGAGTAATTTAAAAGATTAGACAATTGAAAGAAATAAAGCCAACTAATGAGAAGTTATAATAAATAGATGATGTTACTAAAGGATAGAAAGTGTGCCTTAAATTTATTTTCTAGGCCCATGCCATAATTGAATATTAATTGATAACAGCATACAAAGTTGTAGTTGAATGTCTTTTAATGGCTTGGCTTAAACGTCACACACTAAGCTTTGACTGCTTAGTGTGGACGTGCTGTGGAGCCCCATCTTAACTGGCAATTCCACTATCCCATTCTTAGTGTTGTTTTTACTTTTGTCGAAAGGCCTTTCCCGTTGTAGTTATGTCCACCGTGAAGGATTTATTGCTGCTCTGTTCGCATCCAACGAATCACCAGTTTCCTGCGTCAAAATTTTGGGCGCTATTTTATCCATTGACATTGAAACCTTGCATTGCCAATCCCAGGCGCACTCTTTTGTCCATCCAAAAGTTGCAGAAGCTCTGTTTGCACAATCAAGATTGTTTTCCGTGTTGATTGAACACCAATTGTTGTCCGTTGTGAAGTGATAAAAATTGTATGATCCTTTTCACCATTCTTCTGTAGTTCTAAAATTATCTGCATTATTTTCTTTTAATTTGCAGTTTTAAAATTGTTTGCACTTTTTCTTTTAATTTCTCAAGTGTATGATGATATCTGTAGCAACCCATGATTGTTTAACCTCAGCATACATGTTTTCCACGGTAGTTGCAGCTGCATCTAACAAATTCCCTCTAACTTGCAAGCTTTGATAGATGTCCATTGTCCATACCCTGTTCCAATGCTTCCATTTGGCCATACGCAGGGAAAATGCTAGAAAGACTGCAGAATTTGGCCTTATACCAGCTTTAGGTGCCATTTGCTTTAAAATTTCTAAATTATGTACAAGTATATTTTGGGATGTCTCGTTGGCACTATGTTGGTTGTTGTTCTTGCATTTTTCAGTCAATCAGTATATTTTGTAGTGAGGAGGGCTAGATTTCACTACCTGAGAATTGTATCTTGTTTCCTTGTGATATTGTTGAAAAGCTATGGACTCGAGCAGAACGTTGTGGGCTTCTTGCGATTTTGTGTGTAGGTGATAGATGTTTTCTGTGATTTCATCATTGGGGATGCCAATTTCAATGGGTTGCTCTGAGTCCTTGTCTGCTTTTTGCACCCAGGCAGTGCGCTTAAATCCAATGGGAAACTTTATTAACTTTGGTAGGGTTTTCCTATAATAATAGTAATTCGACATTATATAGAATGGCTTCATATCCAACCTTAAATGGAAGAGCCTTGAGAACACCAATAAATTAGTCAGTATTTGAATTTAAATAAATGGAAGAATAATTTATATAGATTGAATAATTATTAAAGGAATCTTAGTAAAATAAATATAAAAAAAATTAAGGGATATCTAAAAGTGAAATCTTGAAAGGGAATATTAAAATTTAAAAAAATCTCTATATTGTATCATAAATTTATAGGGCTTTTCAAACTCTTTTACATAAAAATAAGTTTGTGAGAACATTCTATCCAAAAACTTTGATTTTCTCAATCTTCTTGTCCCCTTGAAATGTGTGTGATGGTTGTGTATTT